>CABFWO010001423.1:20146-74885 GCA_902155825.1 Timema genevievae | reverse complement strand
GTGTGTGTGTGTGTGTGTGTGTGTGTGTGTGTGTGTGTGTGTAAATTAAGAAAAGGGGTATTATTGAAATTTGCAGTCATCAAATCAGTTTTATTCCAATAATATATGTATGCATTTTTCACGTGAGGGAAAAAGGTTTATTCAATGTTACATATTTTCACATTATTGCATATTTGACCACACATTTTAACAAATTTTCCTACATATTTACGTACAGTACATATTTTATAAGCTAATACTATATAAAAGTACTGGCTCTAGTCATCGGTGCAATAGGAACAATATTTGACACTATGATCGAAAACAAACTTTGTTAATGTAGTAAATGAAGTCTAGGTGGTCAAGCTATCCGATATTATCCTAACATTGTTCAGTATTATGGTCCTAAGAAACCTTCCCTGCCTCAAAGCTTTCACGTTAAATCCACAACCTCCTTTAATAGGCTTTGAAATAGCGTACGTTCTTCTCACCAAGCAAGATAAAAAGATTTTACTTTTCTAAAATATATCATTCATCGATAATAATGGATGCCCAGAGTATCATAATTACAACACCAGAATCTGTCGTGAAGATCACACTCGGATTAAAACTAGCACTACAATAAAATACTAATATCTTATTGATGTGTTGCCCTCTCACCCTGATACGATGATGACTGTATTAGTTGAGGCTCATCTGTCGACAAAACTTGCAAAACAAGACTAAACAAAATTTACTTGCGATCAGCAACTTTAGAGAGTTACTCTTAAATGTTCATGGAAATACTCTGAAAAATGTACCAAGGGGAAGTCAGGCAATTATGAGCACTTTAAGAAAATCTGTTATTCCATAAGAAACAGTAAGGTTATCCAAAAGTAATATTATTTTATTCAATTGCTCATTCAATTAGGTCTACAAAATACAATATATATGAATAATATTTTAACAATTTTGGTCTGAAAAAAATAATAATTAAGAATCTGCAAGTGCTCATATTAAAAGTATGGGAGGAAAATATGAGCACACCTGAGGGGTTTCAGCCATTTTGTTCGTTGTGGTGAGATGTTAACTTTAATTTTTTTCAAGGGATGCAATGAGTAGGTTTCATGTTACATTTGAGCTTAAATAACGACCAAACAAAATATAAATATATTCCTTGTTTATTATACAATATATGGAAAACATTTTAGAAACTTAATTTTAAACGTACCTTTTCATAAACTGATAAATACAGGACGGTGTGAATCTTTAATTATCGCCATGCACTTCCGACTATGTTGCTATGTTGCAATTGAACGTTCTTCAGTAAAGTGGCAGCACATACTTGTCAAGGGGATAGTTTCAGACGGGTATGCTCGTATATCACACCTGCTCATATTAGCCTGACCTACCCCATATTATTATGAAACTTGGAGGTATGCATTTACTGATGAGTATGGTAGGTTGCGTACCCTCCCTTATGGAAGAAAGTATTTTAGTCGAAGATATGGGTAGCGTCTTGGTTGGAGTGTCAAAAATGCTCAGTGTAAAAAAATGTCCGCAGACCATTTGAGCTCTTCGTATGATTGTAGAGGGAAATGCTGTGGTTTTGAGACCTATCAACCCTCAACAGGCAAAGATGTATGCCAAGTTCTTAGAAAGCTTACTTCTAAGAGCAAAATCACCAAGTTTTGGGTTGACCGCTTCACAAAATCCTTCATATTGATTATGTTTTATGTGAGAGCGGAGAAGGAAGGGAATCGGCCATTATATGTTAAAGTCACTAACCAATTTTTACCTGATTTTTTCGCAGCCGGACACCATACAAATGGTCAATATTTCTTAGTTAATCTCATATAAATTGAAAAAATGTCTTAGGATGTCTTGAAACAGTTCTTGGAAGAGGAGTATCTCATGTTTCATAGCCATGGTCTTTGGAATGGAATCTGGAGTGACATAGGAATGAAGAATACATTCATGCGGTATGCTCATAGATTTAAAGGAATCATTGGGCTCACTTTAAAACGGGAAACTCTCATGACTTGGGGTTTAATTCTGCACGCATGTTCTCAAATTGAGGAATATATCCTAGATATTGCTAATGAGTAACTATAAGAACAGCAAAAACCATCCTATTGAGCAAAAAAGAAATAAAACAAAGAATATAAAGAATTATAAGGCCCGCGAAGGGATTCGTCAAAGTATCCAAATGATTATAGATCCTATGAAACCAGAAACTGACTCAAAAACATTATTATCATTGTAACAGGAAATAAACACCCAGAAAATATTGATGTTAATGATTCTGTAATAATAGGTTTATAGTAAATGAGAAAGTATGAAAGAGAATGGCCAGATAAATTTTACAACAAAATACCCTGAAATCTTGTCTCACTGGACTCAACAAATAAACATATTTAAATTTACACCAACAAGGTTTTTGACAGCATATATTCACGCGTAATCGGCCTTCAAGTGAGTTTACAAGGCCAAAATATTGAAGATGTTCTTTATCAGCTTAGGACTTCACTTGTGGATTATTGGCCTCGGCTTCCAGACTATGGCTCATGATGGCTCGTTGCTAATTACAGGTACATAAAATGTTAAAAGCACATACATACCACTCAAATTATTTCAATTTTTCAGCTTCTCCTTCACAGAATACCCTAAGCAATTATATAAAGCCATTAGAAATGAAAATTTACAGAATAAAACTTACTAATAGACAACATGTGGGAGCTCTGTCGTGAATTAGAGGAATAAGAGACTTGTATCACACATTCTGATGCGTGTGTATTTGTAAGTACGTTAGTGTTAGCTTCACTTTAGGATTAATTCAAAGATAGTTCTTATCAGTCATAATATACGCTTCCAATTTAAGGGTTAGCAAACTTAACAGTTCTCGTTTAAATCAATTACAAACCAAAGATGGTGGATATGGTTAGCTTTAGTAGGATTCTAGTACGAATAACTTTTTATTAAATAAAAATAAAATTTTAGTGACCATAATCATAACATTTTACTGAGTTATTAATGTTATTTTATCATAATAGCTATCAAAAGTGACATCTGTAGATCAAATAACTTAACGCATGAATGTATAAATATTGTTTCAGTAACTTTGTAGCTGTCAAAAAACGTGTCTTCCCATTGTAATCAGAATGTAGCTTGTGGTCCTGAAAATCTGACAAACGTGATGGAACCAACGCATGTAGTATAACCGGAAGTCCGGGTAGTAAGGTATCCAAGTGAAGTGGCAATGTGGTGACGAGCGCGCGCGTTCCAGTCTTTTGAAACCCACCCCCCGCCACCTTTGCACTCTCATCCAAACCTTTCTACTCCGCCACGGAACTAACTGCTCACAGGCCCGTGTTGTAATTTCACGGTCATATCTTTATCTAATGACTTCCAAGCAATTAATTCGTGCCACCGTTTGTTACCGATTTCTCGACGTGCTCTTTTGCCCTCCCCTCCCCCTCTCACCAACCCTACACCCATGTTACAACCCCCACCCCCGCGCCCAGCCACCTTCGCCACCCCCCAGTGTTTGGATATTACACTTTCTGTCTGTTTTAAACCTCGTGGGGGGGCTAAGGAGAGAGAAAAAAAAACAGAAGGCTTAGTGAATGAAAAAAATAAAAATTACCCTAAGGCTGTAAACATTTCGTTAAAATAAAGTAAGTTTGTGTTTCACGTCTGGCAGAAGTTTTAATAGCAAAAACGTCATGTCCACGACTGTATGGGAATAATTTTGTTTCTTAATCATTGTACAGCCGTGGGGGAAATAATAAAGTGTGGACCCAATGGGAGGAAAATAAAAGGCACTAGACTCGCAATGCACCCTTGATTGGGAGGTCCAAAGTTAGATTTCAGGTAAGGTAACATTTGGTAGGTTTTTCATGTATTTACTGTGGTATTACCATACTATCTACGCGCTAGTATGTGTGATTTTAATCTACCTTATGTTTTTCATCACTGCCCTTTAGATTAAATTGTTAATTTATTCTTGGGATAAAAGTACCTAGAAAACAAATTAAAATAAATGGTACGGTGAACCACCCGGACTTTATCTCTATTTTGTCTTAAATAGGGACATTTACTAAAATTTCATAAGATTTGAGAAACATATAACATTCACTTTCACAGAAAAATACCACCAAAAAGCATAAATTAAATATAAAACATTGTTACAGTAACATTTAGAAAAGAGGAATATCTCTGTTTACCAAAGAGCATAGCGATTAATTTCCCATCTCAAAAATCTACATACAAATATATATTTGCTCATAACTCGGAATTTATTGGCTTATTAAAAAAAAAATTTGGATAAAATTTTTATCTTTAATAGTACTAGAGCTTTACAACGATAAGCTATTTCGTATTTCCGCTCATGTAAATTACCCACAAAATCATTTTTATGGGAAAATGAGATGCGCCATTTTGTTTGTAGGGTTAAACAATGCTTCGATATAAAACTAAATTAAGATCGTTTAAACTTAATTTGAGGAAATAGATTTTTCTTTTTACCCTTCAGGAAACTACCCTTAAATTTAGGATTAGATATCTAATTCCAAAAACCCCTCGGGGATACATTATAAAAACCTCAGATACCAAGTTTTAGCCCATTCGGTAAAATAATTTAGCCCCTTTCCCGAGGTACAGACAGACAGACGGCATCTCGAAAACCACTTTTCAGTTTCAGTGTGTCATTAAACGTCAACATTTATCAAAATATCGAGCTCGTTTTTTTGATGATCAGAATACGTCTTTCTTCTAGGGGCCGAAAGAAAGTAAAAATGTCCACATATACAGATCAGGATATTAGAATGTTCGACATTCTTGGTGCCAATTTATTAAAACTGGAACTCAAAATAATAGTTATAAACATATTAAAAATGTCAAATAATATGAACCAGAAAGATATATATATATAACTGAGTATGTTTACTGTTTTAAATAAATGGCATGACACAATACATGCACTTTCTCACTAGTTCATTGTCAGATACCAAAATTTTAAAAAAAGGTTATAACTAGACACATTTAAATAACTTTGTAATATTTATCTGGAAATTATAAGCTGTTGATTACCACGTAAAACACTCAACAGATATCAATCTTGATCCACATGTTGAACCCTTTAAAAAAATTAAAATCAGTCATCAGTAAACTACCCTTATCTTAGGAGTATATTAAAATCACAATTTGCCTTGAGAAATAGCCATACAACATCTAAATATAAAGTGTGAACATAATCCATTAAACTGTTTTGTGATGTAGCCCCAGAGAGAGACAGACTTGGGGACACACAAAATGATAAAACTCACTATTTTGAGTTTAGAGACATAAAATGTCAGGATCCATCAAAATCTCAAGGTATAAAAAGTTTACGAATACAATACTTTATATATATATATATATATATATAAAGAAAGTAAAATTATTTTGTATGCATGGACATAAAAAGGCTTAGACAAGCTATTATAATACATTAGCGATTTAAATCTTTAAAGTGAAAGTGTCCATGCTAAACGAAGTGAAGTAAGAGTTTATTTGTTTTCCATAAAATATCTGACACACCACCTATTAAGTTCTACTCAAAATATCATTATGATGTTTCCACGTCACATCGCTTGAAGATAACTGGCATTTTATAAGCACGCACCATTGATCTCCAGCAAGAACCATACAACCTGTATGTGTAATTTTTTATATCAGTGGTTCAATAAGCCTCTGTTGATGTGTTAAATAGTACTGCCATAGTTGAATAGTCATATATACTATTAGAGATATGGTAGGAAATTCAGTAAGCGAACACTTAGCTTAACTTATAGAGTTATACGCCGTAAAAAGATTAGATATAGTGAGAATTACGGGTCGTCTTGGAAACATTTGCGAAAGGTGTGAATAAGACATTAACTGTATAAGGAATTCCGATGTTTCTGATTGGATGACTTCATAGAATGAAATCTATAAGGGTAGATTTAACAATAAATATATTATTGTAAGTGTAACATAGAATATCGTATTTTATGTAATGCAAAAATAAGTTGTCAAACCACATGAATTAGCACATAGATTTTGCATATTGTTATAGTGATATCAAATAATTTCATTAGGGGAAAAAAATGAAAAATAAGGCAAGAAAAACCGTTATTGTTAAAATCATATTTTTATATCCAGGAAATATTGAAATATTTTAAAATTATATAGATCACTTTGTGAGAAAAAAACTATACCAAACATTTTAATGAAAGATTGTATTAGGTTTTCCTAATAGTTTTGAATATATTGAACCAAACAAAAAACTCAAAAATGAGCCGTGAGGGGGATTACTATAGAGTGTAAGCTAGTTATGAATATATGTATGTTTAAAATTAATAAATAAATACGTGTGGGGAAGTTTTTAAATTGAGCCGGTGACCTGGCGGTCTAGGGGTAAGGTGTCGGACTTTTGTGCTGAGGGTCCGGGGCTCAATCCTCGATCCCAGCACAGATTTATCTGATCGCCAAACCCTTCCTTCACCTCTGACAAGACGTGTATTAATCACAACTTGTGAATGTGAGGAATGCCAGGCCTCGGCCGTGGCTCGGATCCCACGTTAAACTGTAGGTCCTCCATTTCATCTCACAATCATTCTACCATTACACATTAGCGTAGGTGCGTATAGCTCGAACGGGTAGTAAGACGCGCTGCTAATAATAATTAAATTGAGCCAAAGCGTTTGAAGTTGTGGCAAAAATATTATACCATACTTATTGGGGGAGGGAACTTATTAGGTTTATTTCAGCTAAACTTTTAACACTTATAATGAGAACATATTTTAAGATAAACATATCAATCTGGACTATAATCATTTTAACTACATTAACGTGGTAGCGATGAGAAATGTAGAGAATAGAGCAAAAATATCTGCATTTGTGTGGAGGGGATTAGGAAAACATTTAGGAAACAAGCTCGATGTGGCCTGAACTCAAACCCCGATATCTCCATCATCGGCAAGCCAGACTAGACGTGATTGATGTTTAGTCCTCATGACGATTGTTAGGATTTGCAATATACTACTTTTTTTCATTCATTCAATACTACCCTGGACAACGTAATACAATTTTTTTTAAATAAAATATTATGTTAATGATTTTATAATTTACTTTTATATTTGTTACTCTTATCTTGACTTGCTTTCAAAAAACTCAACTTTGAATTTATAGTTTAGAAATAAAATTGATCAAAATTATTTTTTCTGTTGGTTGTGCATGCAAAATGTTAGGTATATATTTATTTATTTTTAAATTATCTGATAATTGCATGCCATTTTTTTTATAAATATCCTAGAATTTCGATTAGTGCATAATTCAAATCAATATATAGCTTGATATAGTAGGATTCTAGTAGGAAGGGCAATTTATAATTTATAAACTTTATTAGTTTTCAACAATATTAACATTGTTATTACACTTCATGTTTAGGTATTGATGTTTTCTATCAAAAGGGACAGCTACAGATCCCATGAGTTCGCTTATGATTTAGTAGTTATAGTAACTTTATTAACTCAGATGCGGTTCTTCCTACCAAAATCCTTCTATAAATGTCCAATTGCTTACACATTGTTTTAAATAATTGTACCAATCAAATTTGATTGAATCCCACTAAACAGCACATGCTGCTGATTTAATTAAGGTTGAAACACATTGATCAAGCTTTAATCAATGTGTTTCCTGATAACAACCAAATATTCCTTATATAAGCTAACACATTAGATCAAGAGCCTACATACCTGCACCGGTGGTCACGCAGAAAAAGACACCAGTCTAGTCTTGTCTTGTTTTCCGCTGACAAGAGTGTCAGGATTATAATCCTAGCCACTTCTTGTAAGTTGTTTTCATTTTAGTTTTTTTAAATAGTGTTTACCTCTCTCACTTCACTCAAATAGGGTACATTTCCTTTGATTTCTACCTTCCTCATCGCTACCTCATTAGTATAAATATGCAACTATCTTGGACGGGTGATGCTTGTTGGAGAAAACATTGGTATTTTTTGATAATTAAAATGAGTAAAGATACAGTCTAGTACAGTGCTATACATCCTTGGCTACGCTAACCCTCGAGGTACGCGAATACATCTTAGGGGGTACGCAAAGTTTTGAATATATAAACACATATATGTTTCTCATTTAAACTTATCATTTAATTAATTATATTGGATATAATTTATTTGAGATGTATATTATAGAATAGATATAGATTGCATTATGCACCAATAACTTTGGGAGTACAAGTTGGAGAGAATTTATATCTAGGGATATGTGAACAGAAAAAGGTAGAATACCGCAGGTCTAGTATCTCACTTTCTATTCAAGTGGAAAATATGTGCTGCCACTTTGGAAAATATAGTTTCTTTGCATTAATGATCTATTTGGAATAGCACATTTTTCAGTCGGATGAGTATGGGACAGTTTTGGTTAGTTTTTAAGCCATCATAAAAGGTCAAGGCTATCATGAATTAACTATAGTAAGACTAGAGGCATTTAAAAATAAAAGATACGACACAATCGTACATATGTTCTCATAAGTCTACTATAAAATAGTATCATAAATAAAAATAAAAATAAAGTTTTCAGAAAACAACCTTTATATGATTTTTCCCCAAAAAACAAAATTTATAATCATATGAAATACTCTTTAAGATATAAATTTTGAACAAAGCTTTTATAGCCATTTTTGAAAATTAGTCATTGGTAAACTTATCTCATTTTTTTTAGAAAAAAAAAAGTTCTTATTCATCGTGCAAAATATTCCATAAATACTTGTTTTGAACCAGATCATTAGTCATTTTTGAAATATCTCAAATTTTATAACTCAACTGTCAGAGAGTTAGCATTAAATCAATTTTTCTATGGAAAAACAGTGTAATTTTACTAACCATATAAAAACCCTTCCCAGATATTCATTTTCAACAAAACCATTAAAATAATTTACAAGTTTATTTTTTCCAAAAATCAGTCATCAGTAAACTATATTTTATTTTTGAGCTCTAAATTTACATTCACAATTCGAATTAGATGTACCAAATAGCATATAGATATCAAGTTTGAACAAAATCCATCAAACCATCTCATCTGTAGCCCCGGTACGGCCAGAAAAACAGAATAAAAAGACCCACATTATTTATTTCGGGGCTATTTAAAAAGTAAAGATACCTCCAAAAACTTTCACGATTACAATACGTAGTAGAAATATACTGTACACAAGTAAATAGAGTCCAGATAAGAGGAAAGCTAATGTTAGTCATAGAGTTAGAAGGTCACTTTCTCCGCCCTGCAGTTTCCCTGGCGTATTGCCACTGAAATGAAGTTGTGCAACACATCTTACCCTCGCAATGTTTGCATTGTATGCAGATAAGTTGGTGTGCGCCGTCGAGATAAGCAATCATATAGAATGCGGTGGTTGAATCTATGCCTAGTTGCGCAGGCCTACCGGGAGTTGTTGGAGTATTACGTACTGTTCATCACGTGTGGTGTACCAAATGAGAGAAACTTTTCCCTGATAGGGAACTGGGAACAGGAAATGTCGAGTTAAATATATAAGTGATAATGGTAACACAAAGTTGCTCCTATTAAAAATAAATTGTATGATGACCCGTATGGAATTTATCTTTCCTTTTACCTTAGCTTGAAACTCGCAAAATATGTGAAACGCAATAATATACATTATTGCATAAACATCTTGGAAAAAAGAGCAACACATTCCACCAAAGAGCAAAACAATAAGCACTCCCTTTTCCAGACCGCTATTTAAAAATTGTATTTGCTTATAGCTCTGAAAGTGTTGAGTTTATAAAAATACGTTTCAATAAAAGATTTTTTATTCTTAAATGCTCTACGACTTTACAATTATAAGTTATTTAGTAACTCAAAGTTTCCAGAAATATGATCAAAGTTGGAGATATTCAATCCTGGAAGAATGAGTTGCACCATTTGCTTATAATGCTAAACAGTGCCTAGTTATAAATTTTAATGAAAATAGTTTGAACTGATTTCGAGAAAATCGCTTTTTTTTCACCCTAAAGTTAAACTGCCCTTAATGTTACTGTTAGATATCTAATTCCAAATAATCCTCCAGGAAGCCTTATATAAAACTCCTAGATACCAAGTTTAATCCAAATCAGTAAAATTTTTCTACTCTAGACCGAGAAACAAACACAATGACAGGGGGCATTGTAAAAAACTTTTTTTTAGTTCAGAGGATCAAAGGTAGCAAATACCATGGGGTGACATGTTAATATTTTAGACTGTTATTATCTGAACTTGTGCCCAAGTAATTTAAGAAAATGATGAATCTTCGAGAACCCTGGATCAAGCCTAAATGGCACGAAAAATAATTTAATAAATAGTCGGGTTTTTTTGTCTAACTTTATACAAGAAGTGACTTATAGAAAGTACAAATTTTTTTTTACGGTCAACATTGATAATATTTTGCTATATTAATAGTGTTATTTTAGAGTATTGACAGCTCAAATTAAGAGCCGTTTCACACTAGGTAACTTTCACCCAGTAAATAACGCTGGCCAACTATCGCTCTGTTGAATTAGCAGGCAACCACCGGCAACTTCAATCGGTCAGGAAAATTAGTTCCAACCCAACCTGACTAAATGAAAAAATTAATCAGTTGTGATGGATTTGGAGGACGAGGTTATTTATCTCTTTGAAGGAAAGTCACAAGACGACTGCGGGTATTTTGTAAGCATCCTTATATTAGTGATTGGTTGGAGAAGGGGTTCTTCTATAACACATGAACAACATTTGACTAAAACTTCTATGGCATCAGCCCTCAATTGAACCATACCAACAGAGCGGCCACCATCTGTTGGCAAAGATAATGTCAACTTCCCCAGACAAAGTGTGTCATGTGGTCAGCACAACGAACCCTTGACCCATTCATCTCAGTTTTCTAGACCAGAGCCGGTACTCTTTCATTTTCTTTTTTTTTTTTCATTCTAGTAGCTCCTCATTGGTTTTCACGAGGCCGAGTTGACTGACCCCTTTCTAGATCCACTAATTCACAGAAAATCTGGAAGTACCGGGGATCGAACTGCAGACGAAAACAAACAATATATATCCATCCAACCAAAGATAAAAATATAACATCACGTATCACGAGTTTAGCTCAACAGGTGGCTTGGGAGTTGGTACCACTTGGGAGACTGGCCGGCGATTGTTGCCCCGTGTGAATGAAACACGTGATTAACCCAAGCAATCGTCTGGTGTGCGACAGTCGTCCTGATGGGCAACTACGCCACAAATCGCTAATAGTGGGCAACTTCTGAGCGACTGTAGTCAGGCCGGGCAGCTCAGTTGGTTCTACCTCCGTGCTAACATAAACATCTTCGGCCAGCGATTGTTGCCGGGAGATAGTTTCCTATTGTGAAACGGCTTAAATATTACTTGAAGTATATAATATATATTTATATTATAAATACATTGACTATATTAAAATATTGTCAATTATAAATATGTGAAAGTCAATCAAGTATTTTTCTAGCTTTTTATAAAAATAAAATTGTGTAATGGTTTTCATTTCTGACCCTAAAGAACACATTAGATCTAGGGTTGAAAGCTGTTGCTGTAGGTTAAGTTTCGTTTAGTTGCTGATATATCTCTGCGTTTAAAAAGTGCAAGCTAATGGTCATATACCACTTATTTGAAACTTATAAGAACATAGTTCCTCTCATACGATTTCTAACTAAATCAGTAGTGCCTTAAGAAATATAAAGTGGTTTGTATCGATACCAGACTTACAAACTAACTTAATATAGGGAAGGAAGCTTTATATTGCATACATATCCAATCGGATAGAAGAACAGGCCCATGTTAAAATTTTAGTATTATTATTAATAATAATAATATGTAGTATTTAAGATGCACCTTACGAACCAATTGATTGTACCAGCTCATGAATTACAAATTTATTTATTTCTATAATAGAAACAAAACTAAATCCACCGGGAACTAATTCATGTATGTGAAAGGGAAAGCCTCAATTTCCCCCGTAATCAACTTTTCGGCCATGGCTGTAATTGAACCCAGGCCACTTAGTTCAGTAAATAGCTGTGACACCAACTGAACTAAGGTATCGTACGTTTCGGATAGTGAATATATTTTCCAGTACAATTCAGGATTGAACCAAGTCCCCCTCAACGTTATGGTCGACCACACCAACTTAGCCGCACGGAGGTACATCGCGCGTTTTTTCGAGGACACGTGTGGTTCTTCAACTTTCACT
Organism: Timema genevievae; assembly: GCA_902155825.1. Classification (NCBI taxonomy): domain Eukaryota; kingdom Metazoa; phylum Arthropoda; class Insecta; order Phasmatodea; family Timematidae; genus Timema; species Timema genevievae. The sequence goes on along the minus strand of CABFWO010001423.1, from coordinate 62,645 downwards.
GGCCACTAATCACCATGTGGTCGCTAACTGGGTTAGTTGACGGTCTCTCAAGAGTCAATATTGGTACAACTCGACAAACAGGTGGCTCATTCTCACGGGGAAATACCTCAACAAGATGAAATGTTCACAGATAAAAATATGTTATTTAGGAAAAATGGGTGTATTTTATCTATTAATGTTTTTTAATGTTCCATGTCTTACTACATAACCATCCGGCTACTCACACATTCACACTAATAAGATAGGGATAAAGTTGGTATAATTTAGAGAATATGTACCCGCATTTTCGTGGTAGACCACCTATATTAAAAATCACCCTGAGTAAACCAGTCCGGAATTCGAATCCCAACCATCCCCAGTATATCAAGCTAGATGACCTTGACGTATGGCTCGCGTGCCCATCTATATGGTGTGTTTGTAGCTAAGTGGTGTCATCAGAGTGCACCATGACAAAGTTTGATTTAGTTCAGTCCAATGTCTAAGGAGAGTACAGTAGCCCCGTGGCTTCTTTGGTGCTGACTGACAGTTCACAGCTGACTTCTGACAATCAACATTTAGGTATATACCTCAATTTTGACTGTTAGAAGTGACAGCTGCTAAACATATAATTTGGTCTGGTAGCTTTTCAAAGGAGTCAGCTGTCAGATGTGTGCAGTCAGTCAGCACCAAAGAAGCCATGGGGCTACTGTACATTTACAAAGATGAGAGAGAAGTCCGTAAATAGAAGTAAATCTGATTCGATGAAGTAAATAATTTACTTGTCAATAATGTGAGCTACCAATAGATATATATTGATTTATGTTGCATGTGTATCACGTCTTACTGCATTTTCGTGCTGTGACCATAGTTGCACAACTATGGTGTGGATGAGGAGAGTTTAGACTAAATGTACCCAAATTTACGTGACAAGAGAGTGAGAAACCCTTTTAGAAATATATCCTAAGTAATCCCAGCCGAAATTCAAGACCCTAAATCCCCATCGCCGGTAATCCAGACGTGAGACTCAGACCGTTTAGACGATGCAACCATCTATGTTATGTGGATCACACAGCTATCTAGCCGCATTGGTGGTCAAATGGGTCTAAAGATAATTATAGCAATGGACAGATTTGGTGCTGACTGGGGGGTTGGTGTTTGAATCTAGACTTCGTGTATTAAGGGCCATTTTTCATGTAAAATTCATCCCGCTGGGTTCTTTTCCATCCCTTCTATACTATTAAAATTCTTCTTCGTCCTACAGATAGATTAACCGTTTGGTGTTAAGTGTAATTACTTTTTTTTATATAAAAAAGCGTTACAAATACGTATGATTTTGATTTAGTAGTCCAGTTCCACTTAGAATATTTTTTTCAAATAGTGGTTTCACATCCTTTCTCTAGAAAACTGCTGATACAATTATTCACTATTCACTTATCTAATCTGGTTCCATTAGGTTAGATGAGTCGATTAAAGAAAGCATTGGCATTTTAACGCCCCATTTTGTGGTAACGTGTCATTAAATCATAATAATAATAATAACTAAAGAGTTATATTGAATTATATAAATATTTATGTTTTTCACATAAAAGAGTTTTAAAGATTAGCTAAAAATTAACAAAACTGTATTTAGTATAAAATGTGTAGTGGAGACACTTGGTTTTGACTTAAGTTCATATTGTTTAGAAAAGCAACAAAAAAAAAATTGGACAACTTACGTTTTGTAATATTACCAGGTTTATGTTTATAGGCTAGATAATATTTAGCGATTGTCTTGACATTTTTGAGGTATTTTATCAGTTAACGACTTTTAAAGGTAAGTTATAAAGAACAAGTTGAGCATTTGATTAAAAAAATCCATCCCAATTTGTATGGTAAGGCTTTAAAAATGTTATCGGATAAAATGTTAAAAATAGATTTTGTTATATTTCGATACATAATAACAATAAGCTATAAGGATATTACATCCTGTTTCTTAGTAAAAATATTTACTTCACATCAGGTATTCAAGTGTATGTTAAGAATGATATAATGATTATGTGATGACAGATATATTTATAATGTTCAAACAAGTAGCTAACAAATGTGAATAGGATGACGCAATATGATAATAAAACTATTCATCTTCGTTGTCTAGACTAAAGTAGCTATGCAACCAAATGACAAGCAAGGAAAACGGGATTAAAAAATCCACATGTAAAATAATCAAATTGTATCAATTGTATAAATATGCCATTCAATTCAAATAAATTAAATCTTAATTATTTATTCAAAATTCTTGTTGAATCACCTTACATTAACATAAGTATAAATTCATTTCCTCCAATGGCAAATTTATATTCACTCGAGGTTCTAATTTTAGAATTTTTCTGGCTCATTATAATTTGTAATAATTGTTTTAAGTCTTTATTCGTGGGTCACAAAATTACAAAAACTATACATCTACTTTCTCTTGACCCCACTCAAAAAGAAGTATTGTGTTGTGATCGTCAAAAAAATAATAATCGAAATTGAGATTTTGATAAATGTAAACTTTTCATGACCCCCGAAAACCGAAAAAGTAGTTTTCGCGATGTCTCTCAGTCTAGAGCCAAAATCATTTTAACGATCGGGCTGAAAATTGGCATCTAAAATTTTCGAAGGGCTCCCCCCAAGGATCGTTTGGAATTAGATATCTAACCCTAAAATTAATGGTAGTTTACTGAAAGGCAAAAAGATAAACAATCGATTTTCTTAAAATAAGCTCTAGCGATTTTGATTTACTTTTGTATCTAGGCATGTTTTAACATTAAAAACAACATGGCTAATCTCATTTTCCATTAAAATGAATATGAGGGTACTTTACATAAGCAGAAATTTCCAATTTTGGCTATATCTTTCCAACTATATGAGATACAAAATAACTATCATAATGAAAGTGTAGTATTATCTTATAAAAATCTATGATTCTAAATATATGTTTATAAAACTAATAACTTCTGAGCTATAAGCATAAATATATATATATATATTTCACTCGAGTATTTGAAAATTAAATTTATTGTTATGCTCTTTTGTGGACAGAGATGTTCCTTTTTTCTTAATGTTTCTGTAACAGTGTATATTGTTTCATTTATGCTCCTTGGTGGTGTGTTTCTGCAACCCGGTATATTATTTTGTTTCACAAAACTTACGAGATTTTAGTAAATGTTTATTTTAAGATCGATAGAGAAGGTCTGTGTGGTGCATCGTACCATTTATATATTATCACCACGTCTTACTACCTGTTCAGTCTATACGCATATACTTGAATTACTCCAGTGGCGTACGGATTAGGAAAGAATCATTTTAGAGGTAATATACCCACATTTACGTGGAGGGAGAGTGGTTAGCCAGTTTGTATAGAAATCACCCTCAGTAGACCCGATCGGGATTTGAGCCCCAATCTCCCTGTCATCAGCAGGCTAGTATAATACGGGAGTGACGCCTTATACCATTCGGCCACTGAAGTGGTTATCATCTATGTTATATTCTTTAAATTAAAAAATTATGTCTGGACACGGGAACCAAACCCAGGACCTTTGGCATAGTACAATTTCCGTGTCCAGGTGTCATTTTTCAATTTAAAAAATATGACAATTAGATGTGATTATGACCATAACTAACAAATATAATAGCTTTTCTATTTAATTCATTATTTATATTGTTTATGCATCTAACTTTTGTTTTAGCATTTGTTTTGTAATAACGTGTTCTAAATTTAGATCCTCTAGTGCAGTGGTTCCCAACGTGGGGTACGCGTACCGCCAGGGGTACGTGCCAGGACGTTAGGGGGTATGCGAAAATATTTGAATAATGGCAGAAAGAGCTACATATGCCAGCAGTGTAAGACAAAAGATCAGTCAAAAGTTATGAAATTAACTCAAGGAAATGGTGAGCGGTGGTGCATGTTTTCTTTTATATTTGATCTCGAGAAAATGATTTCAATTGAAAACAAAATAGTTTTTGTAATTATTAATAAATTAATAAATAAATTAAATGTGTTCGTTTTTACTGTAGGCCTAACTTTTACTTTTTGAGTGTAAAAATATATTCCCTCTTTATTCAGCTTATCACATTGATTTTTAATCCCATTATTAGCCCATTTATTTTCAGTTGCAATAAATTAATCAGAAATAACTTCTACTTTGACATGTAACTAAATATTTCTCCAAAAACTAAGAGCACAATTTATGGTTACACAAGCAAAAAAAAAAAGTTGGGAACCACTGTTCTAGTGTATCATACTCAATTTTGTTAACAACTTTTTTGGACACTATGGGCTATAATATATTATATAGTCATAATCACATAATCGTTTATCAATCTTACATTATATTTTACACTTTACTACCTGATGTGAAGTAAACATTTTTAGTAAAAACCATTAGACAGTACTATCTTTTTAAGTCATTCTTTAAAAAAACAAATTTATTTACCTCCTTACTAAAAGTTATTAAAATGTAATTTTTATAAATTGCTAGTACTTGTAATTTCATTTGGAGGGACGGTAAATGCTCGTTTATTTAGTCCGTAACTCCTTATCTCATTATGATATTCCAATATTGTAAACTCTTCGTACCCTTAAGGGTGTATGACCCACAATTAATAATATAATAAATTTTATAAATATATTAGTAGGTCTTCTTAAACCAAACTTGGATCAGTGTATTAAATATAAATTAAATATATATTTTAAGCACAGTGTTTACTCAAAGTGTAGTGTGTCAAACAACAGGAACGCAATGTTTCCCAATCAAACTCATCAAAATAAAACCAATTCAGAAAAATCTGTAAACACAATCAACATTTTCATGTCCCTTATCGGTGGTCATGTGATCTAAGGCGTCTCCTCTGACTGAGACAGAGTGGCTTATCGTTGATGGGAAGAACAAACAGGGTTCGAATTCCAGTCGGTTGAAATGAGGGTGGGTTTTTTTTCCTAAATTGTTTCCCACTTTCCCTCCACGTGAATTCGGGAACATTTCCTTTGGATTGTACCTTATCTATCCCCCATACGTGTACATCTCGTATGGGTAGTAATACGTGGTGCATAAATATGTACCATCAATTTTTGTTGTCTTGGTAAAAATAAACATAGCCTGGTGCTAGAGCTGAGTATGTTGGGGAATTCTAAATATTTGGTTAAGCTAGTTTGTCAGTCGTGATTTGATATAATCTTTGTGTTTTAGAAAGCGGTGTTTAAATTCTCTAATAAAACAATACATTGAAATAGTGGGTGGGTAAAAGTAGAGAAAAATACATCGCAGACGTTTCGTTTCAGAAAGCGGACAAAAGAGTTGTGAATATTCCATAGCCACGTCCATCGTACTGGCAACGTCAGGAACAACAGGTTTGCCAAATGTTGGTTATGGCACGAGCGCCAAGGTCACTGGGTCAACTGGTGAAATCAGTGAGAACATCCACGAATTCCTCAGTTGACCGACCGAACCCAAGTACTTGGCACGTTTGGCTGATGACGACGTGCACTTATAGTTTACCTGAGGATAAATTGTTTCACTTGCGTAAGATGGATTTTCCTATATTATCCTACCTCCAGATGTAGTATTTCTATATATCATCATCCATCCAGATGGGTTTTTATATATCATCCTCCCTCCAGATGTAGTATTTCTATATATCATCCTCCCTCCAGATGAGATTTTCTATATATCATCCTCCCTCCAGATGTAGTATTTCTATATATCATCCTCCCTCCAGATGAGATTTTCTATATATCATCCTCCCTCCAGATGTAGTATTTCTATATATCATCATCCATCCAGATGGGTTATTATATATCATCCTCCCTCCAGATGTAGTTTTTTATATATCATCTTCCCTCCAGATGGAGTTTTTCTATACATCATCATCCCTCCAGATGTAATATTTCTATATATCATCATCCTTCCAGATGTAGTATTTCTATATATCATCCTCCTTCCAGATGTAGTATTTTTATACATCACCCTCCCTTCAGATGTAGTTTTTTATATATCATCCTCTCTCCAGATGGAGTTTTTCTATACATCATCCTCCCTCCAGATGCAGGTTTTATATATCATCCTCCCTCTAGATACAGATCTTATATATATCATCCTCCCTCTAAGTGTATTCTTTCACATGCCCTTAAAATTCTCCATCCTTTACGTGTGAACTTATATCCATTATTATATCTCTCACCGAAACACGCGCTGAATCAAGCGTCCATCTCATTTTGCATTGTTTGACAGCGAAGGGGAAAATGAAGATTTAAAAAAAAACATCTGGGTTTACTGAATTTGCTTTAAACAAAAATGCGTTCATACTCTCAATCCACGCAAATGCAGGTACATTCGTTTAAAATCTCCCTTCCTCATCCCTAAAATATTAGTGCCCCTTCACACTGACCACAATGTGGTGCCAAAAAAACGTCAGCCTTTTAACACGAACACCACACGCAAACCACTCGGTTAATTCACCGCCACTATGGATGTCAAAGAAGTCTCGGTGATATTGTTTTTGCTAGAAGAAAAGGCGTGAAATGAAATGGGTGTCTCCATTTCAAGGTAAGCATATGTTGTATTCTATGCATTAAATGAAGACCTTAAGTAAGATCAATAAAAGTTTTTAAATTATTTCAAGGTGTCAGAAAGTTGACCTGGTCGTCTAGGGATTGCCAAACCCTTCCTTCACCTCCGGCAAGACGTGTATTAATCACAACTTGTGAATGTGTGGAATGCCAGGTCTCCACCGTGGTTCGGATTCCACGTTAAACTGTAGATCCTCCATTTTCATCTCACAATCACCCTACCATTACACATTAGCGTAAGTGCGTATAACACGAACGGGTAGTAAGAAGCGGTGATAATAATGATAATAATAATAATAATAATAATAATAAAGATATCAGAAAAGTGTTTTGATAAATTGTTTAGTAGCCTTCCCCATTTATCTCTCTTTATCATCTTGTAAGAATAGTCTATTTGAGTATAATCTCATAATGTAGGTGCTTGAGCTGCACAAATAAACGTATCCGTATCAAAGATTTCAACTATTTTAACACCAGTGATTCACCACAAACTGTGTCTCGTGTGAAAGTTCTCCTACAACTACAAGTGTTTCCTGTGGCCCAAACACAGATTCTGCTGCGCGCGACTGTGAACGATGGGGCACAGAATATGTGCCTTTCACTTCCCCCCTCACCCAATGTGAAAGGTTACGTTTACTTTATTATTTTTTGGCACCGCGTCTAACTACCCTATTTGCTACAAGCTTATTTACCGTTTGGGTTATACGTTTATGTATTAACTATGCTAAATGGTTTAGGGATTAGGAAGGTTATATTTAGAGGACGTGCACCCGCATTTGCATGGAGGGAGATTGGAAAACCATTTTGGAAAAACCACTGTCAGAACACCCGACAAAGAATCGAACATCGAACGCCCCGTCATCGGCAGTCTAGCTCAACATGAAACAAGCGCGTTAGCTAACCACGCCACCGAGGTGGGTATTGTTTAGTTAAACATGTCTTTGGATTAAAAATGAATCAATTTGGTTCAACTATACCCTGTGCTTTATGACATTGGTAACAACCATTATTATGAGAGTGTTTTGGAGGAAAATGCATGGGTGGAAATCGCGGAAATTTTAAAGGAAACTCGTAAATAAAATGTCACGCTTTGTAAACATAATCATATTGTTCCTCACGAGAGTATCACGTTACTTAGATCACATGACCATCGAAGCGGGTGTTTATATTTAATACAATGGATTTTTTGTGTTGCCATAGCGTGGAAACACACTGTGTCTTAAAAGTGGCTCGTCTGAAAGGGAACTTAATGTAATTAAATTTATGTATAGACCAGACAATTTATAAACACGATGAAAATATATTAACTGTGTGACAATCTCAAGAAGTATATAAATGAAAGTATTTTTAATACCAATTTGAGAAATTGTTGTTCTTTATAAAGGGTTTTATATTAAAATTCCCTACGAGACATGTTATAGCATTTTAATTTCGTTAGTGATTTTAGAGAATTTTCTTTGCCAAAGAATGTTCTCTAAATTATAAACGTAAATTTTAAATACCTTATGTATAGTTAGAATGCAATATTGAGGGTGATTATGAAACTCTAAGGGTTTGTTAAATTTATTATTATTTTTATTATTATTATTATTATTATTATTATTATTATTATTATTTTTTATTATTATTATTATTATTATTATTATTATTATTATTATTATTATTAGCACCGCGTCTTACTACCCGTTCGGGTTATACGCAATTATTTTAAAACTTTTTAAAATATCACTAGTACAAAAGTGGGAGAGCGATATTACAAATGTATCTATATTTTTTTACTTACGATTATTAAATATATTCCGAAACTAAAAATGCACTAGATCCAATTTCGCGTATTCATAAAACAAGTCGCGTGATCTTCAGTTGTTACTTTTGATATAGTAATATTATGTTATCAATGATAACCGCAAAAAGATTCATTTTTATATTATTTTTTGCATTTTTCAATATTGACAACAGCAAAATTAGAATCTGTGAAATAGTTGTCTAATAAAAAATGGTGTAAGGTGGTAAGACGGTTTAACTGATCTCAGTTCCATTCTTTTCTAAAGTAGAATATAAAAAATAATCAATGATGTAATGTCTTATTTGAGCTGTATTACCTAACTAAGTTAGGTTTTATCTGTGGGGGTGAACCTTACCGGGATTCGAACTAATTTCTCAAAGATGATTGATCATGAACTTAGACCTTGCCCATATAAATATCTATATACATAAATATAGGTCAAAGTTTCATGATCTTGAACGTAATATTATTTTCAATCATACCCTGAAATCGTACTTAGTAAGTTAATTTAACTACATGTTGAAAGATAAAGATCTTATTTTGTGTAAACTTTTTAATAAGCCCTCACTACTTGGGCGTATTGTATTGCAATAATTGACTACGCTGATTGAGCAAATCTACATTAATTTTCTTGATAGCCTATATCTGTACGGGTTCATTACAATAAGCCTAAAAATATCAGATTGAAAAGTAAATATAACATTATTTTCTAATTAGTCTGGCTCATTGTAAAATGATGGTGGCCTTTGATATAATCTGGATTTTCCAACTCGTCTATGACATATGCATTTGCACACTGGCATATAACTACCATCCGGGAAATCCGCAAACTCACACTACTCAGTAAGAATTAGTAATGTATAATTTAGAGGATATGTACTCATATTTGAATGTAGGGAGAGTATGAAACCCTCTCTGAAAAACCACCCTCAATACATTCTGCAGTTGTGTAATCCCCATTGGCCTCCCCTCATTGGATTGACGGCTTCAACTTTAGACAATATGAGCACCTAAGCGGATAAGTCCTATTATCTCATTCATTAGTAATTTATCCAGGCACTAGAACTGAGTGTGTATGGTGTAGCTCTGTCCTTGATATAGCTAGTTAGTTATTCGTGTGCTGATATAATCTTGCTAAGAATATTTACGGTGAATACACAAATACCATCACGAGTAGGCACACGGGAAAAGGCTTCTGTCTAGTCTAGTCTGCCTACTGGTGATGGATAGGTCAGGATTCAAATCTCGATCGTATGCACTGAGGGTTTCGTCCTAGACGATTTCCAATCATCTATCCATGCTAATGAGAGTACATTTCTTCTCAAGACTACCATAATCATCCCTAGTCTTTTACTTTAAATATGTATACATATTGGACAGATAGTAATACCTAAAGTGAGGTACACAACACGACTCAAATAAAAAAATAAAAAATTCAATAAAAAACATGTTTTATTTAAAAGACATAAAAACTTTACGACCCTTTTCAATTTGACTCATACCTCCCGCCATGTTTGTCCATAGACAAGCCCCATTCTTCAAATTTAAACGAGACAAATAGCCCCAGCTATTTTTCTTCACCCTTGTTCTTCTTTTCTTCATATTTTCACAGACTCAAAGTTCTCAGCTACCTGTTGGCAATTTCGTCGGCAAGATAAATCACACGTTGTGATTGTGCAGCCTAGAAAACTGAGTCAAAAAATACGTGAAACGCACGAAAGGCAAATGAGGAAATGGGGGAAGGGGTAGTTGAGGAAAGAGGAATAAGGGCTAAAGGCAAAGGGGTGAAAAAAACGCTTCGAAAGAAGTGAAAGGGGGGACGAAAACGTGAATGAAAAATTACCTTCCTAGAGTCCCATGGACTGCATATTTCTAACGCTCCCGCCACCCCCCTCCCTTTTACCCTCTATAACAGAGAAGAGGGTTGTATTAATTAAATTAAATAATAGAGTGTTTGTCAATATGTTCTCTTGTAAATTTCATTAAAATTAGGTAACACTTGTGAAATGAAAAATATAAAAGGATTTGGGACGATAGTCATAAAATAAACTGGGGTAGAATAATTTCCGAGAGTAATGTTTAACTTAGGAATCATGTACGGCACGTGTACACCCTTGGACATACAACTAAATATTTTATAATTTATAAATCATGATAATATTTAATTTTAATTAATTTGAGGTATTTTTGTAAAATTTCTGAGCTGACTGATAATATCAGCACACAATAATTTCTATTAGTGAGAGTGAAAGAGCCTATCGATTTTTCCGGAAAGGGTATTTTTATATACCTTTCAGGGTCCTGTCACAGGCAACAATTGACATGGGACCAACGGCTTTACTTCCCTTCCGAAGGAAGTTGTGCTAAGGATTTTTATCGCTCAAGAAAAATCCGGTGACCCCAGATGGGTTTGAACCCACAAGCATCGGGTCCTGAAACGAGCACTTTACGCCAAGATCACTGAGATCGACATCATAGTAATAAAATAAATGGCCGGCGGTTTTCATGCGAAATCATCTCCGTATTTGACATTTTAACCAATCTTTATAAGTTTTAATTATTAATGTTCAGCCCATACACTTCAAACATTTTGTAGTAATGCTTTGGCAACTTGAGTAGATACACAACATAATATTATTGTCTCATAGCAAACCAGATAGTTTATATTTAAACCAATCTACAAATTAATTTATTATTATTTTTAAAGAATATTTTAGGCCTAGCATTTAACAAGATATTTTGTGATTAGTATACCAACATTTAAAACATGGTTTAAAAACCTCGGTTAGGCCTATTTTTAAAAAAATGCCCAACCGAATTTGGTTGTATTGGAATTTATTCACCTTAGTGAGTTTAAATTTATTTACCATGTATGCTAAGTGAGTTAACAAATCAAAAAAATAATATAACAATTATTTGGGACCAACTGAAATATATTTTAATGTATTAAGAAATTAAGAAATAGGAGACATACTAATCACTAACTTTTTTATGTTGTCTATATAAAACATTTTTTAAATAGGTCAACTAATTATGATACGTTGCCTTTACTGAAAAGTTGTAATTTGTTTGGCCGCCCATTCTTATTCTAAATTCCTTCTTCTTAGCTACTAACACATAAGCGTAATTAGTATATGCCTATAAATAACCCGAATGAGAAATCGGACGCAGTGATGAAAAAAAATGGCTCCAATAGAGAGATCAGTTAGCACCACTTCATTTTCAGCCATGTTTTTAGAAGCGATACTAATACAAGTGAAAAATGTGTGTCAACACTACTTGCATGTTAGTAAGCTAATACTAGTAAACTTGCATTAGTCCACTAACACCGTGTCAACGGGCCTTTAAGGACCATTCACTAAGTGACATATCTTAATAAAGGGCCATTTATTAAGTGACGTCACCCATTATCACATGATTTTTTAAATTATTATTTACCGTGTCCTACTAGCTATTTGTAATGCTCGCGTATAAGGAATAGGGATGAATAAGGTATAATTTAGAAGAAGTGTATCTGAATATCTTTGGATAGAAAGTGGGAAACCATTGAAAAGAATAAAGTTTTAAATATGCAAGGGTTTTTAACTCCAACTTACCGTCACTGGCAAATCACACAAGAGGAGACTTACGTCTTTGTCTGCAAGCCCACTAGTGAAAGTGTACATTTAAATCATCAAAAGATATTTTTCATTTTCCCTGCTCGTTTTTGTCGTGGTCTAAACTCTTTTAACCACACAGTCATAATACTTGTTCATCTCACATCGGCACATGTCCTGGGAACTCACGGATCAGTAACGAACGGCGTTCGATCCGGGGCTGTTTGTTCTCCCTTGTTCTCACTAGTGTAACTGCACCTCTAGGTGTACACGCGGCTTCAGAGGCCATTGTTCTAATCATGGCCGTAGGATCTCAAGATTGTTTTCCAGGTGACATACACCCAAGATCTATTCGCGCTATTTCGAGCGCATTTCTTCTATGTTACCTTATTCCTCCCTTAACCTCAGATTAATCTAGAAATAACCCTTGTGTTCAAAGTAGAATGTCAAAAACACTTATAAACACAATGTTCGTAAATTTGTCCATAAGAAATTTTGAAAATCCAACTTATTCAAATAAATCACTCACTGATTATGTGACTAAGAAGATTATAATATATATATATATATATATATGCCACCCAACCTTTTAATAGTGCCAACATAATTCGCCAACGTGATGTTGTTTTTATGCACCACGTCTTACCACCCAGCCGGTCAATCCACTTATCTACACTAATTGCACATAGATGAGGAATGTAGAATTTTTTTTAAATCAACATTTGCATGGAGGAAGAGGGAAAATCTATTTAAGGTGGGAAATCTTCAATACACCAGACCGGTATTAGTATCCCGACTTCCCTGTTACCAGCAAACCGGACTAGACGAAGTTTAAACCTTGGCTCACTTTGCCCAACGATGCAGGTAACGGAATGTTCTCCTGTGAGATATGTACAATACAGGAGTGCCGCATTTAAGGGGGAGCCATCGTCCACAAACCCCCCACAAGAAAGATATCATAAACTGTAAACAACATATTTGCTGCAAATACAGCAAGGAAAAAATGTATTATAATTATTAATGAACGTTTTTTATTAAGTCTTTATGTAGCCTACTTCATTATACTTTCTTATTGTTAAATTTGTGTCCCAAAATTTCTCCAGTCAAGAACCCCATTCGGGGCCATGGTCTTACTAACTAACGTACCCATCTTGGCTCTTTGTATAAAAAAAAAAGGAAACCATTAATTTATTCGCCAGACCTGAATGTAAAATATGGTACAATTTATCAGACTCAGTGATACGTCGTGAACAATCTGAAATATTTCATGTGCGCCTGAGGGTAGGCGTATCACCGTTTGGGAAACACTGGTCAGATGTTACTCTTGCAATAGACTTGAGTGTCTAGAGTATCAATGAGGATATCAGGGTTTAAATCCTGGTCAGGTGCACTGAAGTGGTCTTATATAAATGGTTTCCCACTTTGTCTCCACGCAAACGTGGGTATATTTCCTCTAAATTTTATCTTCCTCATGATTAGCCCATTAGTATAAGTGTGCGAATATTCTGTACAGATATTTTAATTTTATTTATTTACACTGTTTATCCCGATTCCTAGCATGTAGCTTGGGACCAAGATCTACTAGACTGCCGAAGACAGGGAGATCAGGGTTCAATCACATTCGGGTGCAATGAGGGTGGTTTTCCTAAACGGTTTTCCACTCTACATCCACACAAATTCGGAAGCATTTACTCTAAATGAAGCCTTCCTGATCCCTAACCCATTAGTGTAATTAGTTTATAGACGAATAACCTGAACAGGTAGTAAGACGTGGTGCTAAGAAAAATTGTCAGATGGAACATGTTCAAACATGTCACTAAGATTGAGTAGACCATATAGAATGTTTAGTGTTGCATGGCATAATCTGGAAACATGTTTAACAAAAAAAAAAAATGGAAAACGCATTAAGTTTTTTTTACATCCCATATTTTACCCTCAGCTATAGGATGAAACCTTACACCATGCAATGCACAAAAACAAGATAAGAACACAGAGGAGTGCAAAAGCTTGTCGTCGTGGGGGTGGTTGATTTTCATTAGCTGTTGCCAACATTAGCGCGGAAGTCGTACGAGTACATAGGAGTACATCCTCTACTCCTCCCTCCTACGCGGTGCTCTGACACCGTGAAAGTCATAAAGCACCGAGCCACCTAATTTATGACTTCATTAAAGCAGTTTTGTTTTCAATATTTGGTAACAAGCGAAGAGCGACGTCCATTAGCGAGAGAAGAGAGCGCGCACTAGCTCGTTCCGGACTGCGGTCTCGTGGCTACAGGCCTTGCGTGGCTTGCGGAGAGATAGGGGGGAAGGGTCGGGAGGTATATTAAGAGCTGTGAAAAAGGTGAGGGAGTGGAATGCGTTAAAGTTTGAACCTTAAGGGAAAGCCATAGGAAACCGGATCATAAGAGATCATCTCATACACAGACGATTAACTGGTATATGAAATACACTATTACGCTTGAACCATGGAACTGATCAAAGTGCATGTGTTTTTTTTTTATTATTCGTTGGACAGTATCGAAGGTGGCATCATTATCTTATTTGTTTGTTTTCATTTTATGATAATTGTTTTGTAACTTTTTTGTATTTTTTTTAAATATTGTAGAACTGTTACATTGGTTTTAATTACATTGTTTTCTAAAGTATAATAATGGAGTAAACCACATTAATACGCCACGTTTGGTTCGAGCTATATTACCTACCTAATTTAAATGTTGTCTTAAAGAGGCCGTTCCCCCTCCATGGTAAGTAATACAGCTCGAATGGGTAATTGATGCAAATGAAATCATTGTATCTTCTTTTATTTCTTTACATGGCATCTTACTATCCTAAAGAGGTTGTATGCATTTTATTACGCTGATAAGGGGGAGGGAGTAAGGATGATAAAGGAAGACCTTAGAGGAAATATACCCACATTTGCGCAGAGGCAGAGTGGGAAACCTCAATACCCCCGGTCGATATTCAAACCCTGACCTCCCCGTCACCAGCAGACAAGTTTAGATGAGTTTTAAGTTTTATACATGTGTTCAGTAGTGTGGGATACTTTTTAATACAACAAAATAAAAAACTTATTTTAAAATAAAATATATTGTATGATGCCCCATCTTTCTCTTTTATCTAAAAATGGAAATACTTACAAAAAAATTCGTAATATTTGTAAAGCAAAATAATATACATAGTTAAAGAAACACTCCACCAAAGAATATAAATGTAATATCATACATTTTGAAAGAAACAATGAGAAAATAAGAATATATCTCTATACACCAAAAATCATAAAAATCAATTTCATTTACAAATACTAGAATATATGTATTTGCTAATAGCTCAGAGACTATTGGCTTGGTAAAAATATAATTCAAATAATAGATTTTTATATTTACTAATATTACAATTTTAAATTGATAAGTTATTTCGTATCTCAAATAGTTACGGAGATATATAAAAATTGGAAATGTCTGCTTATGTAAAGTACCCTCATATTCATGTGCATGGGGAAATGAGAGTATCCATTTTTTTTGTAATGTCAAACTGTACCTAAATATAAAATTTAACGAAAATCGTTTGAGCTTATTTCGAGAAATTCGATTTTGTTTCTCTTTTTTTACTTTTGTAAAGTACCCTTAATTTTAGGGTTGGATATCTAATTCATAAAGCTCCTTTGGAGAACCCTATGAAAATCTTAGATACCTAGTTTTAGCAAGAATGGTAAAATGGTTTCAGCTCTAGGTCGAGATAGATAGACGGCATTTCGAAAACCACTTTTTCGGTTTCACGATGTCATGAAACGTCGAAAATTTACCAAAATCTCAAGTTGGTTTTTTTTTTAACGATTACAATACTGAGGGTTCTGAGAAGTCAACGGAAAATAAAAAAAATAATTAATTAAATATAGGCCTAACCTTTCTGTTGCTAAATGATGATTGTAGAAAGCTACTCTTCGGCATTTCTCCGTCAAATGCAGACGCTAAAACGACACTAACACTACAATACCACTCAAACTCAGGTTAGTTATTGCATACCACCCGTAGAGTGGCCACTGTGCGTGCTGCATATCGAGCCACACCGTTTTGAAATATATCAATTCTCCCCCCTCCACCCCAGCACCTGGCCGGGATTCGAACCACAATTTTCCCATCAAAGATGAACAAGTGTAAAATATGTCCATCCTCTTTCATACTGATTAGCTGAATATTCTACTGTGGTAATGCTGGGGAAAGTAGCATTTCAGAGGAAGTGTACCCCCATTAATGTAGAGGGAAGGTGGGAAATCATTTAGAAAAATCCTCAGTACACCCCACCGGGATTCTAACCCCCAGCTTACCCGCTGCCAGCAAACCAGAGAAGACGAGAGGTGCCTTTTACCAGTTCCCACCAGTTAGAGTAAAATAATAAGTTGGCGAGGGTTGCTTTGAGAGGGACGAGCTAAATAATTATGTACGCTTTGTAAACTACGAGGAAAGGATTTGGGGCAATAATACGCTATGTCCCAAAATAGAAATTTCTGAAACTGATTATTTAAAGTTAAAAAACAACATCGTTCATAGACTTAAATAATTCTTCTTTTGGCCTAATTTGATAGAAAGTATATGGGAAGAAGTATAGTTGCACAATTAAATACAGTTGTAGCTATTATATTTGTTGTGGCATAGCGCAAGTCCATGCATCCTGAAAAACTTGAAATATTTTACAATATAATATTATCAGACCATAATATCCACATTAATTCATGTTTTCTTATCTTGGAGGAGTGTTACTGTTTTCAGAAGACGTAGATTAGGAGAAGGATTTAACATTATTTTTAAAACCATTCAACTCTATCGAATATTGGACACCAGTTAAAGTTAATAACCCGTTAAATCGGGACAAAATAAAACTGTTATAGCTAAAATTGATAAGTCGATTTGGAGAAATGCAAACGTACCGTAAAATTTAAGCCGTTTAGCTTTTATACATCATTGTGTATTTATGTCCTGTTAAATGCCTTTGAAAACCTCTGAATATTTATACTCAATTTACTTTTTTTTAAGGCATTACTTGGTATTACTTTATTTTATATATTGCAGAATAATCCTCTTCTTTATAAATTTTAGTATTTATCTAGCTGGGCTGGGCAGACAGAGAAGTGCGTAGACAGGTAGGATGGAATTTTAAATAGTAGTCCAGTCAACGAAGTAGAAATTAAAACAAAATATAAGAAAGGTTGAAATTTGGCAGAGATATTTATTAAGGCCTACTTTCGAACATATTAAAAGTCCTGAATGATCAGAAGTGAGCTAACGCCACCATCTTTGAAAATAGTTAAAGTTTTATAGTTTTTTGCAAATATCTCGCGAAGTAATGATTTTATGGAAAAAAATTAGTTACTATCAAATGTTAAGAGTATAAAATTATCTATAAAAATGAGGACTTAACAACTCATTTGGAATACCAGTTAGCTTGATTTCCACTAGCTCTCTTCAACGAAGCGGGAATGAGAGAGACAAATAAATCTTCATTGTATGACATTTTTACAGTATCCGACAAACAGATGAATTTAGAAGATTGCCTTAATATTGTGGGTGGTGGTTTCCTCCTACACCGAGTCAAGTGAGGAACACATTCTACTTTATCATCTGTTTGCATGGGCTACATAAATTATATCAATAAGCATTATGGTAAAAACAGCAGAGTAGTTTTTAGATGGCCACTTCATTACGATTAACAGTACAAAAAAATCAAAGCAAAATGGATGATCTAATGTTAAAAAAATCTGTGGACACATATTTTGAGATAAATATGTGCATTACCATTCAATAAGATCAATTCCAATCAAATGACAAAAATAAAAGTAGATTTATTCGCATGCTATCGGCCAAGCTGAAGAACAATGAAATGGGATTTCGGAAAAGCACTGACGACGCAGACTCTCTTCGTTAGCACCGCAATCAAAACATCTACTTTGAATGAAAACGAAGCTATTAAGTTAATGGTGAGGACGTTGACCGTCTGGTTTTATAACTCGCACTGGCTCCACCACAAAATGAAGTTTTCTTCGTCGCACCAGGCAAAGGAAAAAACTGAGAGTGTATTCATCACACCAGATAAAATCATCGGAACCAGCAAATAGTATTATTTTCTTACATGCCTTCAATGGATGCGATACGACTTCTGCAATATTCAAGAAAGGAAAGATCAAATGCGTCAAACTATTCCAAAAACTTCAATATTTGCATGACTTAGATGAAGTGTTTAATAATTGCAACTCTTCACACGAAGCTGTTTCTTGAGCAGGAGAGTGGGTTTTTTTCCTGCATTGTATGGTGCACGCTCCAGAGATAGATCTTTAAAGAAGTATCGGCTCAACTGTTTCACGAAATCCGTAACCAAAATCAAGCCAGATACTGCCTCACTTTTTATAACAGTGTTATAACTATTAAATGAAAAATTGAAACAACTAAAACCAGAACTGGAACCTAATTAAGACCCGAAAAGAATAGGGAAATTTACTTTTCTCTAATCGTAACTTGAATCAGAACTCATAAATATTTCGTTTCGACTCCCTGGACTTTGAACACAGTGGAACTCAAACCAAAGCTCTCTTAAGTTGCTCTTAAGTTCTTGACTTGTCTAATTTTCCATTGACAAGGGATTTTGGGGTTTGAATCCCAACAGGGTGTACCTAGATGGTTTTTCACTCAATGATTTCCAACTTATCCAAATTCTACGTAGGATTTGATAATACGTATAAAAGTCTGCAGATTACACTTATTAACGTATGTATATTTACAAAAGTAGTTTTTGTAATTTTTTTAACGCAGTTCTTCTAACCATAATCCAACTTTAACCTAGTTTTCATAAGAATATCTTTATCTGGCATTTAGAAAAGATACTAGATCTATTTTCCCGTATTCATACGTCAAGTCATATGATCTGAAGTTGTAACTTTTGATAGATAAAATATTACCTACTAGCTGTTTGATCCATTCTTCACACGGATAAGCGGGTAAGACGCATCAAAACTATATCAAACTAGGACAGTCAATATCCAGCGACCAACGTTTTTAAAGTTCCTCCTTGTACAATCTGGAACTAGCTATGGCAATTCCGAGACAATTGTTGTAATCAATAAATTAAAATAAATGTAATATTGAAAGATCTTTCCTAACATCCAAACCGAGTGCACAAACGAACGCAATGTTGGCCTAAGCACTATAAAGTTTTCTCTATTAATTTAGCATTCAGAGGCCACTCCTCCCTAACCTTTCATACATATACTGTACCCCTAGTGTTAAATTTAACACTTTCCAGTTTTTGTTGTTATCTTTGATGATCTTTTTACCAATTTGATAAATTTATATTTTCTTCCACATTGAAAGGTAGATTTTCTAATAGTTTTGGAGGGATTTAAAGCTACTCCAACCCGTACACCCACCCTTTTCGGTTTCCACAGTCTAATTTTAAAATTTTAGGACATATTTGCTTATCTGATATTTTGCTTTTACGTGTCTGCAAAATTTTAATTTTCAACAACTCTGAAAATAGTTTCAATTTCAAGCTTTTACATTACTCGGTTTTCAACTTTGAAATTCCATTTATTTAGACATCATTCGGTCATCCGTTACACACTGAGAAGTTTTTTTCTTTTAGTTTATTAAATTGTGACTCCCCCATTTCTTAAACCAATGAAGTTTTATATATTCACTATTTTATATTTTTGTCTTAACTGCTTGAAAGTATTTAAATTTTCTAACACAATTAGAAAGGTTTTTTTTCTATTGGATTTTAGATTCCTCTCTCTCTTTCAACATAGCTTTTAATTTTAAAATTTAAATAAAACATTCAAACTCTTCAAGCGATCTGCGAAATTTTGATTTTCCACCCTATCAGAGGATGGTGTGTTATATATAAGTTTTTTAATTTCTTCTCATTCCCCATTTCATCAATATTCTACCCATTAATTTCAAAATGTTTTACTTTTGGGGTTGTTCCATTCTCATATTGCCAAATTTCAATTTGTTATCACACCGATAAGGGGTTGATAAATTTAGATTTGAAAATGTACAGCCATGAACATTTCCTCTAACCAAATTTAAATTTTAAATTTCCAAACTCATTTGGTTTTTGCATTACATTTAATAAAAAGTTTCAACTATCTACTATACCAAAAAGTGTTTTATATTTTTGGAAACTTTGAAAGGAATGCCTTTTCATTTTCTGGATTTTTATGTTGAAATTTAAGAATATTCAAACCATTGCATTTTGAGGTAGTCTTTGCACCTGCCTGACAAATTTTAATCTTCTACCCCACTCATAAGTAGTTTATTCTTTTAGTTACGCAAATTTCGATGTCTACCTAAAAGGTTTTTTTCCACTTATATACCACCCCAAAACTCCTATCTTGCGTAGTTCCATTTTTAAATTGAAATTAATCGTCTCTAAGCCCGCTTGCCAGATTTCAGTTTTATCCCAAAAAGTGAAGTAATGATTTATACCAGTTTTGAAGATTAGTAACCCCGACCTACCCCCACCCTTCATTTATCTGATTCTTTCTTAGAATTTTTACATTTTTTTTAGTTACCTAAAGTAGTCCTTTTACCTGATTTTGCAAATTTAAATGCTCTACCCGACCTAAAAGTTTTTTTTTCTAGTCCCGCTACCCCCCTTCTTTTTAGCTTACTTCCCGGGGCTTCATTTAACATTTTGAAAATCTTCTGGTAATTTTAAGTGGTCCTTTACATTCCTTGAAATTTCAGTGTTGTACTCGTTAATTTTGAAAATTTGAAATACCATAAACCCGTCCCCTTCCTCCATCTGTCCAGCTACTTCTAAGCTTAAATTTTAAGATTTATTTGGTTATCTTAAGGTATCCTTCTACTTGCCTGCCAAATTTATATTTTCTACCACACTTAATTGCCATTTTCTGATTATACCCTCCTATTTCCTGGAGTCCCGTCAAAAAATTATTATTTGAAGTGTATGTCAAGTTTTAATTTTCTGCCTCATTTAAAATTATTATTATATACCTCCTCCATTTCTTCGGGCCCTATTTTTAAATTTCCTATTTTTATAATTTGTTAGTTTTATTGGGAAATACCGCTACCGTCCTGCCAAGCAAAATTTTAAGTTTCTAGGGCCAGGGATTAGGGAAATGAATGAGACAATGAGTCCCACTCCTTTCTGTCCCTCTCCAACTTCTTAGGGAAAAAATTTGAAAATCCCTCTAAAGATCTCACCCATTTCTAGGACCTCAAATTTAAATTTCAAGGCTCTATGTCTGCTGGTTCAAAAGATACATGGGGGAATTTTGAAACCTTTCAACCACCCGTTTCTCCCTCGCTTCCCTCCCCCCTCTCCTATAGAGGTCAAATTTAAAATTTTAAGACTTATTTGTTAATCTGGGGCTGTCCTTCTACCTGTCTTTCAAATTTAGATTTTCTACTACACTTAGTAGCTATTTTTATGTTTATGTCCGGCCCGGCCCCTCCTCTCCACCCAGCTGCCCACATGTACCCTGGAGTCGCATCTAAAAATTTAAGATTTTCAGATTTGTATGATAATATTTGGAGTGGTCTCTTTACCTTCCTACCAAATTATAATTTTCTACCTCATCTAAAAAGGTTTTTTTTTTAATTATAGCCTCCCCCACCCTATTTTGAAATGTGATGTTTTTCTAGCTATCTGGGGTAATCATTCTACCTTCATTCCGAATTTCAGTTTTCCAGCTCTTCTAGAAGTGGGTTTTTATTTCCAGACAGATCTACATAAAACATTTTATAATATACAATTATAAATAAGAGATAACTACAAAGCTACACCAATGAAATAATATAATTATATCAATATTAGCTGTAAAAATTAATTTAGTATATTCCGATAAAAATTGGACTACATGATTTCAACTAAATGCTAAGTCAATCGATAGAGTTAGATATGTAGTTATTACTGAAGTTATTCACTTGAGTGTTATGTTGATTTAGAGTGTTAGTGCAATAGCCGACGAGCTGTTCACAGTTTGAATCACACGCAATATCACCCGATAAAACATCTCGTGTTGAAACGAGCGTCACGTAGGAGTCGACAGACACCTTCCCCGCGTAAATAACAACATCCAGCAGCCGTGCTAACGACCGACACAAACAAATAGCAGTGACGCCTTCTACCGACCTAGGCCCTCCGCGTGAGGGGCGTACAAAGGTACTGCATCCTGACGCAACACGGGACAAGGAGGAGGAACCCGTCTTGCTACAACCTCCAAATGTCAACATGCATAACTATGTATATGGAATGACGGGCGGGGAATAGAGAGAGGGGAGGGGTCCCTTGAGAGACCTGATGCCCACTATCATTATATATCACAAGATCATAAGTTATTATAAAAAAAACTTGTTTTTTAAATCCAATGAAGCAAGACATGAACAAACAGCCAAGGCTCCCATGCCAGTGGACACGTGGACAAAGGCAATAGTCTAATTTTGTCTGGTTTTCTGATGGCGGGAAGGTTCGGGTTTGAATCTTATTCGGATGTACCGTACTGTACAGAAGGAGGTTTTCCCTAGAATTATTTCCTATTCTTCCTCCATGCTAATTCAGGTATATTTTCTTTAACTTTAACCTTCTTTATCTTTATCTTATTAGTGTAAATATCAAAGTATCCCAAACGGGTAGTGAGTCACGAACCGTATCGGTGAAAATCCAGGCTGAAAGTCAAACTCATCTGGTATGGTTTTCCAGTGACGGAAGGGTAAGGGTTTGAGTCCCTGGCCAAGCGTACAGAGTGAGTTTTTTCCCCCCTTAATCCCATGCTAATGCAGGTTCATTTTCTTTAGCTTCAGTTCTCTTCATCCTTACCATAGTCGTGTGAACATTTAAGTATCCTAAACGAGTAATGAGAAGCGAGCCTCGTCGGTGGTCAAGAGAACTAAAGGTCCAGTTTGTTTAGTTTAGTTATTTTTCCAGTGACAAAGAGGTCCAATTCCAAATCTCAGTTGGGTGAACTGTAAGTGGTTTTCTCCAAACGGTTTTTATATCTCTCTCCAAGCAAATGCAAGTGCTCATTCCTAGCCCACTAGCGTAGTTAAAATGGGTAAAGTCCTGACAGGTATTAAGCTGCAGTGCACACAATAAAACGGCCAAATAAATATTTTGTAACACATAAAGCAACCCCAAATTCATCAATTTAAATGATATATCAAAATAGGATAATCTTATTATCTACCTAGCCTACCCACTTCATTGGCCAAATGGCCTAAGGCGTCACTATCGTGTTGGATTGGCCTACTGATGACGGGGAAATCGGGGTTCGAATCCCGGTCAGATTTACTGAGGGTAGTTTTCCTTAAATGGTTCCCCACTCTCCTTCCACGCAAATGCGATAGATTACCACCAAAAATGTTCCTTCCTCATTCCTAGTTCATTTGAGTAATCATCATATATGCGTATAAAATGAACGGATAGTAAGATGCGGTGATAAAAAAAAATCTTTACCTTAACCCACAAACCACAGATAGATTTTCCCCCTGAATTAAATAATTTTTCGAAAACAATTTTCAAGGAAAATTAACTTTGAACCAAAGAGAGCTTAATTTAGATTAGTATAGCGTCTGACCAAAAAAGAAAATAATCAAGTAATTTAATTATACATTTTTTAAATGTTGTAAAAAAATTAAATATTAATTAGTCACGTAGAATTTATTCCGATAACATCTCAACCTTTAAGATCTAAGAAAATGTGACACGACTGAATAAATGCCACAGAAATGCACTGCAATGCAATTAAAACAGTGTCGCCTCTGATGAACTGGCACAAAGAAATACAATTAAATTCTAACCACACAATGCATTAAAGTACAACTTTCTGATTTATTATTAGTGAAATGAATCTGTCCAAAATTGAATTTAATTTAAAACACTTTGTTTTATAACTAATATATTTATTTATACATCGATTTATGAGAAAGTGTTTAATTCGTCTCGCTCCAGTATTTTTTCTAATAAAGATTGTAGAGAGTATGATAATTAAATTACATTCTATGTTGTATTAAATACCGAAGCTACTGTATTTGTTAATGATATGATTGTAGCCGCAACTTAATATCATATTCTTTAAATTGAAAAATGACATCTAGACACAGGAATCAAACCCAGAACCTGTGGATTAGTACGCCAATGCTTAAACCACTTATATATTCAGTACTTAGTACTTATACTAAGCCAAATGTTCCTGGTTCGATTCCTGTGTCCAGGTGTTATTTTTCAATTTAATGAATATTATATTTAAATGCGGCTATAACTGTAACTAACGCATTCGTACAAATATAATTGTGCAATTGACAGCAATAAGCCAACTAGCGAGTCGAAGGTGGCTGCGTTATTTGATAACTCGTGATCTTAATTGATCACACATTTGTAGCCAACAATTTCCGCACGTCCATCACAGACTCTGCCTTAAAATATGAGTGGAGAACGACCCTGAGCACGTGACCATTCCTGAATAGCTAAGTGGTTAGAGCATTGGCGTACTAATTCAAAGGTCCCGGATTCGATTCCCGTGTCTAGGTGTAGTTTTCAATTTAAAGAATATAACATACATTTATTTAAATCAGTTTGTTCAATAGATTGGAAGTTAAGGTGGGAGTGTAAATCACATGAGAAAAGGCCAGTGTTTTTTTACAATTTTTAGAGGAAAACCCCCTTTTATTTTTGCCAAAATAAATCAAATATGTCCTGAGTAGAAACATAGAGTTTAATTTTCTTCACATGGTAATATCAACAGTTGTTACATATCTGTCAAGAGTGTCCTGGAATTTAATGACAACTTTTTTCTTCATATAAAAATATCGTCATCTTTTGTCACTATGCTAATGACAGATAGTCAAGAACTGTTGATATCACCATGTGAAGAAAATTAAACTTTGTGTTTCTACTGGTGGAATATTGTATTTATTTTCGCCAAAAATGTGTTGATGTAAAAACTGTAAAAACACCCTTTCTCACGTCCCTTACACTCCCTTCTTAGCGAATTAATGTAGGAAGGAGTAGTTAAGAGAGTATCCCACCCAAAACAAAAAAATACACATTCATGCATGGATTATTTATATAAATTTTTGTTTCTATTTATTTTAAACTTAACTAAAGATTTTTTAATTATTCACGCCCCTAGTCAAATTACCCCACCCCCCATTATAGGGGCGTTTTTTGTTGAAAAATGGTTGTTAGCTGGAACAATAATATCTACAGTTCTATGCTAGATACAAACTTTTTTAGCTATAATATATATGGCGATTATCTGTAGAATGTAAATTAAAAAATACCTTTTAGTTTTCTAAGAATATTTTTTCAAAATATAATTTTCTTAAATTAAATTAACTGTTGTTTTAAATTTTTTATAATAAAGTAATTTTTAATATTTAAAAAAACGAACACTAGAGATAGTACCTGTTCAAAAGAAATTAAACATGGATCTCGGTACAGTAGAAGCTGAGATATGCCTATT
The DNA here is from genome assembly GCA_902155825.1 of Timema genevievae. NCBI lineage: Eukaryota > Metazoa > Arthropoda > Insecta > Phasmatodea > Timematidae > Timema > Timema genevievae. The sequence goes on along the minus strand of CABFWO010001423.1, from coordinate 37,225 downwards.
CAAGCATCCACAAAATACGCAAAAATCAAACGTTCGGGAAATGAATAAAAACTAAAACAAGGCATTTCAACTTGATGACATATAATATATCAAAATCATTAGGACCATCGGATTGTACGGTATCAGTAGGTCTATTTGTATAGAGCTTGTTAGTATAAGCAAGTTTCCCTATATCTATTGTATTGCTAAATAAGCTTTTTCTTTTTAGATACTGACCTCTTTGTTCTATTATTTTGAGTAATCTGTTTATAGGAGCCATTTTGAGATAATACGTCTAGATCTGGAGCGCTAAACTTTTGAGACAGTAAAATTGGTATGGATTACCTGGCTCATTGTATATGAATTATTGCGAGTAATCGATACTGTCGTGAAAGAATAAACCTCCATAAACACAGTTCAATCACTTCAATATAGTAAAACAAGCACGATGTATACATAAATTGCCGTTCATGTTGGCAAACAATAGACAGTTGTTGATGTTATTATAACTGTACAGTGTTGCCAACTGTGTAACAGATAATAACTAATAATTAATTCCATTATAAGCAGATTATTTTGCTTACATAAAATATAATATAAAAAATCCATTTGGTCAGCTCAATATCAAGCCATACCGACGAGCGGCCACCGTCTGTTGGTGAAGACAACAACTTCTGAGGATAAAGGGTGTTGGTGAAGATAGCAACGTCTGAGGATAAAGGGTGTTGGTGAAGATAACAACGTCTGAGGATAAAGGATGTTGGTGAAGATAGCAACGTCTGAGGATAAATGGTGTCATATGGACAGCACAACGAAACCTCCAGTCGTTAATCTCGGGTTTCTAGACCTGAGCCGATACTTTTTAGTTCAAGTAGATACTAGTTTTGTCCTTACGAGGCTGAGTTGACCCCTTTCCAAACCCAGTGTTTCACAGTAAATCGAACCCGGGAGCTCTGGATCTGTAAGCATTATCTCTAACCACTAGACCACAGAGGCGGCCATGAAATATAATATGGTAATACCAATGAAAAACAAATAGTAAACCTCACTGTTAAGTTGTTAGACAGCTTTGCTAAATTTGTCCAAGTAGAATGTGAATCATAATGTTTTCTATTAAAATAACTAAGTTCCCATCGTATTTATGTCATAAATTTTACATAATTTCTCAATAAAAATCAACAGTACATTTCTACCAAATTTATTCAAAATCTGGGTGGAGTACCTACATTAACGTAGGATGTTACCAAACCCTTCCTTCAACTCTGACAAGACGTGTATTAATCACAACTTGTGAATATGAGGAATGCCAGGCCTCCAACGTGGTTCGGATTCCACGTTAAACTGTAGGTCCTCCATTTCATCTCACAATCACCCTACCATTACACATTAGCGTAAGTGCGTATAACCCGAACGGGTAGTAAGACGCGGTGCTAATAACAATAACAATAACGTAGGAAGGGGGTAAAAAACCTCCCCAGTACACCCGGTCGGGATCACAACCTTAGCATCTACAGCAATGGTTTCCAACCTGTGGGAGGGGGGGGGGTGAAGCTATTCTGGGGGGGGAGAGGGAGCGTGGACCAATTCAGAAATAATATTAAACATCAGTTAAGAATTGAAAACAATTCTTATTTCAATTAATTTTCCAAATTAATGAAGATAATATTTTTTTTTCGGGTTTGGCAACACTGCCTACTAGTTGTACAAAAATGAGATGACCAACCAAAAAACACTCGTGTGCATACACGTGTTTATTGTCAAGCCCGCAAGACTTGGATTCGCTCTCTTTCTTTCTTTCCACCCTCCTCCTAATCTATTATTGCGGCCACGTAAGAAACCACTGAATTTTCAACTATTACTTTCATGAAAACTATACAGCGTTGTGACCTAAAGTGTAAATTGATTCTTGGTGTGCTATGATGACAAATATGAAGCCAAATAATCAAGAAATTATGAAAACAAAACAGTGCCAACTATCCAAAAAGTTTTTCAGTATTTTATTTGTATCAATTTTCTGCCAGTGTTACAATGAATTTTGTATTAAATAAAGAAGTGATTAGGAAACTTTTTAAAAAAAACTAAGGACTAGATGACTGTTGGAGGTGAACTTGGAAAGCAGGGAGATAGCTACCCAGGTGGGTCGGTTTAATTTGGACTGCCGCAACTTCTGTAAACTAAAATAAAAGTTATCCAGTCAATGACCCACTATTGATTTTATTACACTTTATATCAAAAGTTCCAGTGAGTTTTGAGCGTACTCCTAATAAATCATTTGTGAAGAAAATACGATGGCATTAAATAAAAAACCACCCCGTTTGTTGTTGCTTGGTGTTGTTTATAAACAATTTCTTAAACCAACCGTAAAATAATTTGTTTAGTGAATACTGACAGTTACTAACTTTGTAATCTACAAAAGTAGTGGATAAGGATCATTTTGACAAACTTAAATATATCAAATATAGATTCCCAGATATTGTCTAACAATTTAGAGGTATTTTTACTAATGAAGATAACAATAGAATGGGCCTGAAAGAAATAGAGAGTAATGAGGTGGACTGGATAGAACTAGCTCAAGATAGGGACAGGTTGTGATGAGGTGGACTGGATAGAACTGGCTCGAGATAGTAATAGGTGGCGTACTTTTGTAAGTTTGGCAATGAACTTTTGAGTTCCCAGTGACATAGAGTAAATCCGTAGAAAGTAGAAACCAATATTCTAAGTGGACTGAATATAGATGAAATCATCGATAATGTATCCAAAATGGTCCCAGGATTAAATTTACTAATAATAAAAGTACTTGGCCACCTCACCATATTATCTTACACTGAAACATAGTTTCAGGGGTGTTTATTAACGTATGTTAAGGGCCGTCATGTTTGTTTCTGCCAGTCCACCCCAGGGTGACTGTTCCTCTACTATGTAGCGCCAGATGTTCTGTCGAATATGGCTTTGGGGTGTATACCACTTGATAAGTATCAGAGTATAATGGTGGATAGTTAGTCACCTCCGATGAGCAGCAATGCGAGGATATGAGAGGACATTATTCATTCCGGTCATACCGGGATCACGATCAACTTAAACTTAACTTAACGTAACTTAACGTAAAGGATCTCTTCGTGTGTTTAAATGGAAGCGATCACGATGCACTCAACTTAACGTTGACTTGCAGTTAACTTAACGTAAGAGATGTCCTGGGAGGTCTTTTACTTTACTTTACGTTACTTGAAAGGTATCACGTGATCTAGCCAGCCAATTATTATGCGAGTGACGTCATCAGGGATATTTAGTGACTCATTTGTTGGTTTTAAGACCAAGGTCTACTTTTTAGCTTTAGTTCTAGTGATCAGACATTGAAATAAAATAATTAAACTAAAATAGGAAGGCTAAATTTATCCAAAAAAATGTGTAATAGATATTTATTATATTGATTGAAAACTATAAATATTCACAGATCATCACTGTAAAACTAGTACAAATCACAGATCATATTCGAGAATGAAGATGTTTGGCTTGAGTTGTTACATTAAGTTACGTGAATCGTGATCACACATATGTTAAGTTAACTTTAAGTTAACGTTACGTTAAGTTACGTTAACTTAACGCTAAGTTGATCGTGATCCTGGCATCATCCAAATAGGAGCCCGTGCTGTATCCGCGGTGTAATGTTACTATTAAAAATAGTGGAGATGAACGGTTATTTCTCGCAGGTTCTCAATCGCACGTGAGGGTCACCTCGAAGAGGTCGTACACACGCAATGCAACATTTCACACGCCTCCAGTAAACTAATGAGACAAAAGCAGTGCCAACATTCATTATTAATAGTTTAGTTAGTTAGGATGCCTTCCACATGTGTTTAGGTTGTGTAACCATAATAGTAGTAATAATAATAGGATGACCGCACGACGGTGGTGTCATTTGAGGGACGTTCGGGGCGTGTCGTCATGTACTCACCAACAACCGACGGTAACGGGGGCAGATGTAAGCTCGGCCAAATATGAAACTTTAATCTCCGATGTCAAATGACAATTGAAATAAACTATGTAAACTTGGCTTGACGAAAAAAAGGGAAAACAAACACCCTTAGTAAAATAAAATAAATAATTAAAATATCTCAAATAGTGTTTATTTTTGTCCAAACACTATAATATTAATATATATTTTACTGTACATATTTTTATTTTCCCTTTACACCTCAGAGGGAAAGTATTATGATAGTAAAAAAATCGGACTCAATGTTTTAATAAAAATGTCGAAGTTAAATGACACCCTGGAACCAAAAAAGAGGTTTTTGCAATGCCATTTGTTTGTCTGTCTGTCCATCGGTCTGCCTGTACCTCGGGCTAGAACCGAAACTATTTTACCGATTGGGCTAAAATTTGGTACTTGGGGTTTTCATAAGGTCCCCGGGGGGTTTTTGGAATTAGGTATCCAACCCTAAATTTAGGGGTAGTTTACTGAAGGGCAAAAAGAGAAAAATATATTTTCTCAAAATTATCTGTACCGATTTTGATTAAATTTTTATATCTAGATACTGTTTATCATTATAAACAAGATGGCGATTCTCAATTTTTTTGTGAAAATGACTTTGAGGGTACTTTAAATTGGGAAAATTTTCCAATTTTAATCATTTATCTGCAACTATTAGAGATACGAAATAACTTATCATTGCAAAGTTGTGTATATACTCTTTAATTCAAGTCTTTTAAAATGAATTTGATTCTTATGATCTTTGATGGACATAGATGTTTCTCTTCTCTCAATTTTTCTGTAAAAATGTTCCTAGTTCCTAGTGCCATAGAGTAAGTAACAGTGTATATTATTTTAATTATGATCTTTGGTGTAGTGTCCCCACAACAATGTATAGACCTATTATTTCGTTTCACAAATCTTACGAATTTTTAGAAAATGTCTACTTTAAGATAAAATCCTTAGAAAGTCTGTGCTGCGCACTCTGCAATTTATTAAATTTACAATTCATTTAAAATATAATTTAACACATTATCTACTAAGAAACTGTTTCAATCATGTTTACTATCATCCAAATTCAAGTGAAATGTAATGTATTATGCATAAATTTTAATTGACAATAATTCAGCTATAGTAATGAGATTGTTACCTTAAAGAAATCTAACAGGTGAAATTTTATTACCAGAAAAATTGCCAATTTTATTTTGTGAGTACGAAATCCTTTTTCGAGTTGTAACATTGTGAACGGACTTGTTGAACTGTGTAATTTAACGTAAATTTTTGTTGAAAGCTAATTATAAAATCAATAAAAATTAAAAATATTAGGATGCTGAGAGTTATAACTGTTACTAAATGAGATTGAAATAACTCACAAGCGTTCGTATTGCGTGCAGAACTTCCTGAATCACTTGCCCATATCTCCGGAGGAAAAATTGAGAGCTATGATACATAGGTATCAATTAAGTAATCGGCGTAAAAAGCAACTACCGTCTATCGCCTGTTGGATGAAATAATGATAATGTAAAAGCGAACACATCACCGAAGTCTTCTGGATCCATAAAGTCCGAAGCAATAACCTAGCCATTTTCCTACCTCAGTTTTATCTTTGTAATTTCTGGGAAGGCCAATAGCTTGAATCTTGCACCACCAGCCTTGAGATAGTTAAACCTACATCCAATAGTTTGGATATCTGGCCAAACATTTTTAGCTGTATTATGAATTTCTTTATCTAAATCATCTTCAACTTTACTGGGGCGAAAAGAAATTATTACATAATGTCGGCACTGCTTGATAACATAGTCAAATCACGTTTCGTACCTTTCCGTCATTTTATCAGGTAGTACACAAAATACCAACGGTATATAGTTACCATTCAAGGTGTCCATATAAAGTGAACAACTGTAAACTAGCTTTGAGCAATAGTCAAAAGTGTCATCCACATACATTTTATCACACATGTATATAAGGTGTTCAAATGTATCATGCAGCTAAACGCTAGTATATAGAAATGTTCATCATTTACTAGAAGAAAGTCTTCGCTGTGATTTAATTGAAACTTCATATGAGGGTATCTTAAAACCACATGAACTTTATCTTGTCGTTTCAGAAGTGATGGATGCAACTTTCTTCTTGCATTGCAAAAATTCCGTTTTATTTACGGAAGATCATCTGCATTTATGCTTATAGTGTTTTCAGTGGCCATTATCGTTCGTAGAATATTGCTAGGATTATAATAAATGTCCTGTACAGTTTCGAGATTTGCTGCATTAGAAATTACTTCCTGTTGAAGTTTAAGGTTGTCACAAGGTTGGTGTTTATGGGTTAGATTAGATTGTGATATTATATAATCAGGTCACACTGTGTAAACATTTGCTTGGTACTTTGTCATTTTGAATCTCTATTTTTCTCACTACTTGTTTGCTCTTCTTCAAAACTAAATTTGGATTAGTTATTAATAGTAACACTTTTATCGGTTGAATAGTGATGAATGAAACACCTTCCATTTTTGCAAGATTCTCCAGTAAAATTTGTTGTTCGCTAAGTAAGCTCAAACTTACTCAAAATGCAACTAAATGGATTTTAAAGTACTACACCTTCCTAAAGTGTTTTTACTTTAACATGTCTAACTCCTATGTATGCTAGTAAAGTGACCAAGATGACCCGATAGATGTCAGTATCGGGTCATGGGTAAAATGGGACAGTGAGTCGGTCCTCTCTTTATATTATTGTTCCAGCCTATCGCACGTATGTGACCGTGACGAGCTACAGGTGTATCTGCAAGGGCAGAGGATCTCTATATCTATTTAAAAAAAAGACATCAGAGATATACATTAAGACTAAAAGGTCAAATTTACATCTTAGGAATAAAATATTAAATTTTTGTCAAACTGTGAGATTATGGAATGGATTGATGGATTCTCCCATTAGAATCCGAGATTACAATCGCTGGGTCAGGTGATCCAAATCGTCAAGCTACAAATAGACTCGATATAAACATACACCCCTGAACCACAATATAACTATATAATATATATAATTATTAACGTCATGCATTTGTAAATTTATAAATGAAATATTTTATACTAATAATGTTATATTTTAATGTTAAAATAATGTTCTTATTTGTATTTATTTTTAAACTGCGTCTTATTATCTTCTCAGCATCTATAAACTAATGGAATAAAGATTAGGAAGCTGTAACATACATAAAATGTACTCACATACGTGTGAGGTAAGAGTGGGTAAATATTTAGGGAAAAAAAAACCTAGAAGATACATACTGATTGAATAATAGGACGATTAAGTATATAAATAAGTTGGTAAATAAATATGTTCTTCATTACAAAGAGGAATCGAACCAAAACACCCTAGACTTGTAGACGACAGCACTAACCATTTACCCATGGGGACGAGCGAGTAGGGAGTGTAAACATCACCCAAGTTCAACCAATATTAATAAAATACTTTTAAAACGTTGAAATTTCCTCTTAAATAATAAGAGTCTAAATAATTGAGAAGTTTTATATCCCAAAGTAAGTTTTTTGAATCTTTAATTTCGTAAATGTATTGAAATGTCTTGAAGGAGTTGAGGTATTTTCAAACAGTTTTCAGCATTCACAATTTTTTAATGAATGGAAACTTAAAAATATAAGTAGGCTATCTGCCTAGGTATAAAAAAGTATTATTATTATTATTTGGGCTTAAAGAGTCAATAGGGTCAAAAATTAGTTTCTTTAACAGAAGAATCCAAACTATTTCAAAATCCTTTTGTTGAGGAGGAAAACGTGAGAGTGAAATCTCTCTACAGCCTTTAATTAATTATTACTTGCTTCGGTGGACGCATGACCTAAAGCGTCACTCTCGTACTAGACTGACTGGCGGTGACGTGGAGATCGGGGTTCGAGTCATAGTCGGGTGTATTAAGGTTGGTTTTCACTACATGGATTTTCATTCTACCTTCATGCAAATGAGGGTTCACGTCCTCTAAATGTAACCTTCACTATCCCTAACTCACAAGTGTATAGCTTGAATAAGTACTAAGACGCGATGCTAAAATAAAAAATATATTAATGTGCACCGCGTTTTGTTGACCTTTCAGGCTATTCAAGCTTTTAATAACACTGGTACCCGCTTCGAGGGCCGCATTGGTCTAAGGCACAATGAACAAGGAAATAAAATAATTGTCAAGGTACACCACAAGTTTTTTAAGGGGAGCTTTTATCAAGAATGTGTTTTAAAAGTTCAATAGCTAAAATTTTAATGTGAGTTTTATTCTAAATGATTTTACACTCTCACTTCATGCAAAAGTGGGTACACATCCTCTAAATTCAACCTTCCTCTCCCTAACAAATACACATGCGTATAGCCCTAATGGGTAGAAAAACGTGGTTGTATAAAAGATTACACTAATGAGATAAAGATTATAATGTAGAATTTAGAGAAAATGTGAAAGAATTTGTGTGGACATGTAGGGAAAAAAAAATTATCAGTAAGCCCAGCCAGGATATGAGCCCCAGCCTCCTCATAACTATAAATCCAGTTTGTTACTTGAATGACACCTACAATATTTTATATTTTTTTTAAACAAAAAACTTTTTTTACAAAATAAACAAAATCTGGCTTCAGAAGATACGTTTGGTTTTATTTTCTACACACACAGTAATGTCAACAGTTCTTGAATATTTGTTAGGAGAATTAAAGAATTTCAAAAGTCCTTTTTCTTCTTTACGTAGAAAATTAAACTAACTGTATTATCAATGTAGTCTTCATTTTAGCCAAAAATTATTTTTCTATAGCAAATTAAAAATACAGACCCTAATTTCAGTCCCCTTCGATCCCCTCTGACCAACAATGCGAGTCAAATATTGATCTAAAAAAAGTATGTATTTAAAAACTACAAAATTCCATTATGTATATTACACTATGTCGAATTATAAGACCAACAGTAGGTTTGTGGTAGGAAGAATCGTTAAGAAAATTCACTTTGTTTTTCGACCAAAACTGATATTAAATTATTAGTGTTATTTTATAACTATTGAAAGTTTTGTAATAAAATTGACAGCTGAAAAGCACATGACTTGACGTATAACTAAATGAAAATAATTCTAGTAGCTTTTATAAGTGTCAAAAAAAGTTTCTTCCATTCAGAATCGAACAATATTTAAAGCATTCAAACTTTTTTTTAAAAAAAAACAACCTTTCAACAGGTGTCACAAGCTACATCTTCATCAGAAATAGTCGAAAATATTTTTTTTATTTTATGTCTATTGCACACATTTCATAGAAATAAAAGTGAAATTATATTGTGTGAAGGAAGGAAGCTGTCTTGTAAACAGGGTTCTGGGCAGTAGATGAGAAAGTGCCCATTTGACCGAGTTTTACTGGGCAATTTAAAGCGCCTTCCAGCTCGACCGCCATAAACGGGCGACAATTTGGCGGTCGCAAAATAAATACTCGCTAAAAGAAGCAAAAAATAAAATGTATCGTCTATATTATTTTAATCCATAATCCAGTCTTTTTTATTACTAAAGTTAAAAAATAAATATAACAAGCCTTGTAAACAGCTATAATATTATTATTACTACTATTAGTTTAGAAAGCTTCAATTTTGTTTACATTAAAATTTAAAAAATAATGTTGTATTTTAATTTTATTTTTATTTTACGCTGGTAAAACATAAGTTGTGTATATTTTTATAAAGGTTTTGGGTTTTACCATTGTTTTATTGGATCATTCCATAAAAGTGAATTGGCGCTAAATATTAAAAAAAAAAAGTAAAAATATACTTAGCAACATTTCATCAAACTTTCTTTCTAACAAAACACAATTGAAAATTAAATAAAAATATTGAATGATTTTTCTGTGTTAAACCTTAATATATTAAACAAACACATGCAAATTACATAAATACATTTTTTAAAGTTTTTTTACTGAATTGAACAGAAATGTACTGTAAAAAAATTTATTATTTGGCTAGTTTTTCACATAACGTAATTTATTTAATTTCCCCACTCTAGGAAATGCTTAAATATTTTTTTAAATTAATCCTATTATTACGTCACTATTTTTACTGTAGTGTGCACCGCATCTTAATACAGACTATCTGATTATTAAACTGGTGGAGAAGGAGTAAGCATGATAGAATTTATAAGAAATGCATAGGCATCTGCGTGGAAGGAGAATAGAGTCATTTATCAACTATTTACCAGAACAATGGTGTTAGAGTGAATGAATAAAAATATGTTTTAAAATCGTGTTTTAAATCAATAAAATTCTCATTTAACAGTTCCGATGCAATCTTTCGGCTAGATCTTCATTCAAGATGTACTTGCCGATAAAGGCCTACGAATTTTAAATAATATTGATATCAATTAAGTTTTATATTATTTGATTCGATAATATAAATCAAACCATACTAAAAAAGTTCTATAAGGTTTTAGGCAATTGCAAATTCCACAATATGCTTAAAATATGTTAATATTTTTAATAACAATTCTTCTGGTGTAAAGTTAAAGTGTTGTTAATTTTTACCATACCGACTAGAAAATAAACCGCACTTTTTTCCCCTTAACAGTTTTTATAAAACCTTAGTATACCTTACTATACATAAAAAATATGAGATTAAATATATACGCGTATAGCATATTTAACTAGAACATGATTTGACTAAATAATTATTCGAAATTCTCGAATAATATTTGTTTACATTCGAACTCAAAAAACCTGTTTCGCTGATGTCTGCTGATCAGAAACGTTCATTGGATAGTTTATATAACTAGAAACATAGTTTGGAAGCCCCTCTTATACGCTGCAACCAGCCCTTTTAACAATACACTTAGTTCACGGTAACTTTGACTTGTTCTAACAGCTGAAAAGTGACTAAAAACCCAGATTAATATGTATCCACCTGACAAATAAATGTTGTCACTTTGAAACCGTTATCAATACAAATGGTGTATTTCTGATTTGATGCATTTTTATAAATAAATATGATAAAATTACTATAATCTTCAATTTTCTTTCAGCTGTTCTTTTCCTAGTTATCAATATGTAAAGTAAAACCAATCTTTTGAAGTCATACTGGTACCTAATAGGACTAATGTTGATGATGTTGATGATTTCGACAGTCTAGAAAAGGGAGTATGTAGAAATTTTGGACAATCCATTGGGATCTGTAATCATATAAAGGTTTATAATCCTTGGCCTGAATGGATTTACATCACTTCTAAATGTGATAACAAATATTTTCGAAACCAATAAAGATGTAGTGGTATGTCTTTCAACTGTCAAGAAAATCCGGAATTATTGTGAAACATTATAATAAAACTCAAAGCCTGTCTGTACGTTTGACATCGTTTGTTTATTTTTTATTTATTTTTTTGCTTCCAGTAGACTCAAAAATGACTTATCGGATCGAGTTGGGACACCTTCTGTTGTACTCCTTATCTTTAATAATAAATGGTATGCTATATACCACCAAGATATCTCATTAGCGAGCGAGGCAGAGTTGAAAAAAACTTAATGTAAGTGGGGTGACATTTGCGTTTTAGATTTGTAACAATTCTAAAATATTCACTTTCAATGTATACTTCAAATTCTTTGTAAGTCTCCTTGGCTACGAAAGGGTTTGGAAAGATCCAAAAACCTATTGTAAATCTACTTGGGGGCGTTTACAAGGGATGATTTTTCGTACTAGATGTCTGGGAAGCATGATAAGTCGCAAAGGAGTAGCATGTGCAGCGGTAGTTAGCATGATAGGCCCTAGCATGCTCGAAGGTGGTGATCAGACAGTGTTTGATTTTCGTGAGAGTCAGTCGTGCTAGTTGGTGAACGTACGACGGGGTTTTTTTTTAACATGGCGCGCCATTTTAGTGATGAAACTGTCATTAAGTTTATCAATTTGTATAGTTGTGAGTTTGTTTTATGGGATAATGCTATCGTTGACTACAGAGATAAGACGCTACGAAATGAAGCAGTTGCTAGAATAGTTGCTGAAATGGGATTACATGATTTTGGAGTTAAATAGTGAAAATTGAAAATTAAAAAATACTCGCTCACAGTACTGGCACGAAGTGGGGAAAATATGTTCAAGTACAGCGTCAGGGTGCAGTGGAGATTCCGCTTACAAAACCATGTGTGGTGTGGTTTACTACAGTCGACGGGTTCTTGAGCTGGCTGGCCATTCAAAACGCGGACTGCAACTTAGTAAGTATGAGTTTTATTTTAGTGGCTTGTTAAATTAATTATGAGAACATAATATGCACTGTTATTTAAACAAAAATGCTGACATGCACATGCAGTGTACAAGAGTGCACACACAAATAATATACTTAAAGATAGTAGACTATATATTATATTAAAATGTATCTTCACTGTTTGTATATAAATTGTTTGTATGAATACACAACATACATTGGCCCGTAAACATAAAATATACACTTAATTGCAAAATGTATAGAGTTACTTCAGTAACGATTACGAATGTTTGAATATGGTACTCAAATTGCTGCAGTAAACGGGATCAGCGTGTCCTTTTGCCAAGGGATTGAGCCATTTGTTTTGAAATAATGGCATTATTCTTCGCACCGTTGTGCTGCTGCGGTTGTGGGATGACGGTGTCGTGTTGCTGGAATAGCATGCATAGCTACTTCTGTTAACTTCCTCCATGATCCAGGGGCAAATCTGCAGACAGCCACGTACTCAGCATCAACCAACCCCTGACTGATGTAGGCGAGATTTAATTTGCGAAGCCAGTTATGTATAACACATGAACCTTTTACAATTAAAGCCATTGATTCTGTCTTAACCTCTAGAGGGCTGCGATAAATACGGAAACGACTCAACAATATCCCGAATGCGTTTTCCACAATCCTACGGTATCTTGAGAGTCGGTAGTTGCATAGCCTTTTTGGTAGATTCAAACTTCTTTGAGCATATGGCTTCATCATGTAACAATTAAATGTGTTGTGCTACCACTGATAATGATGAACAGCTATTAAATTGCACCTATAACTAATAATAACCATCTACCCACACCTCCAGCTCTAACCACCCAGGTCTGCATTGATGAAATAGGTCGTTATTGAGAAAATAGGGGCATGCGATTCATTAAAGCCGAACTGTCCGATTTGTGATTTTACACACATCTTAAAAACTTTACCTTTACCATTAAGGACACTCTTCATGCAGGATCACATTCAGTTTAGTCCCGATTCTATTTATGAATTTCCAGGCTATGTAAGTAGAATGAAGTGTTGTTAGAAGATATGTTGGAAAAGGACTCTTCAATGTATCGACTGATGATGGGAAAAGTATCACTAATTTATATTGAACTTATTTATTAATATTTGAATATCATAAAAATTTAATTCAATCGGGAAGTAACATATCTGTCAGCCTGTACGAAGCCTGCCCTTAACATGGATACACCTGCTGTTAATTATCAAATATATAACATGTTACTACTCCGAACAGTCACATTACAACAGATGATCTCCCTTTTTTTTTAGAAAAGAAAAGCAGAATACAGCGTGTCTTCGCGGCAGAATGACACCAACATTGGAGAGGAGTATGACGATCCACCATCAATGGAAGATAATGTTGAAAGTGCCAGTGTTCCAATACCACCACAGGCACGCCCAGTCCCATTACATAAGAAGCTTAGAAGTGCTTCTTCCCAAAAGGACCCACACCCTCATGTTCAACAAGCCCTTTCAAAATCGCAAGCTATATCTGCTACTGCCGCTACTTTCAAAGAAACGGAGTTTGACTTGTGGGCAAAAAGTTTGGCCGTACTTTTGAACAACATGGATGGGGGCAGAGCTCTTGAGTTGCAATTGAAGTTGCAGACCATGGTTTCGGAGGATAGAATTGCACATGAATACAGTACACGTAATTATAGTCATCCAGCACAACCTCCTGCTCCTCATCTGGCACAAATCGAACGTCCCCGCACTTCACGTGCATCAACGTTTCCTCAACACTACAGTACACACATTTGGTATTCTACATGTGACAATTCTCCATGGTCAAGTGGCTCATCGCACAACTCAATGGGACATGCATCTTCTAATGTCCAGTAGATGTCAGAACAGGCGCCAAGCCAACCACGCGACCCATCACCCACCAACAGTGACAGTACTATAGACACTATAATTTCCTCTTTATGTTCCCCTTAAGCTTCTGTTATAATTCACAACTTAACCTCAACTGGTACAGTAGAAATCTTGTAATAGTGTTGTCCTGCATAATAGTTGGAGTACCGAGTACTGTATATGCTATAATTTCCTACGTATGTTTCCTTGAAATTGAAGATATTCTAATAAACAACAAATATAACCATAGCTGGTACATCTGTTGTTTTTATAAGGTGTACTGTGTCGGACATTCATATGAAATAAATATTTTTAAATGGTATTTAAATAATCTTAATATTTATGACGTATAGGTGTATAGTAGTTTTGCACTGGCTAGAGTAAAATAAAGTATATATCATTTATTGCAGTACTAGTATTCATATAACTTAATTTATTTCATTAATTGATTATGCTGTAAGTATGCGTAAATACCTTAATGAAGTCCTGGAGACCTTCAAAGATTGCCTTGCATACTTATGGAACGAAACGTGAGATAGTGCATTTCCGAACACGAAACAGGTAAGATAAACTACCGAAGGAATCTCCAGTGCACAGATACCTTAAAGTAACTTCCAGTTTGATGGCAGCAGGTAAGGCTTCTCGCATTGTTGTGTTCTTTCTTTGTATTTGTGATTCAATTTTTAGAAAAATATATTGAAACTCATCACCTGTGAGCCTGAAAAAAATGCGATAAGACGCTGAATCTTCTTCCTTTAGTTCCTTACATAAAGTGTATGATGCTCCCAATGTAGACCTTCTTTGGATCTACTTTCTCACCCAAGCTCTTTTCTTCCTTTTACGTTTCTTGAGGTCTTCACATATGTCTTTAGCAACCATTTCAGCCACAACACAGACGGCTTTCCTAACCACATCAATTTTGTCTTGTTTGATCAGAAGCACTAATCACTAACGACCAGCCATGCTAACTAATCAAAGTCCCTTGCTATTTTACCATCCCGTGTAAACACTTCTGGTATGCGAGTCAGCCTGCATGATAACGAGCATGCGCGCAGGCTAGAAGCATGCTAGACATCTAGCACGAAAAATCATACCGTGTAAACGCTCCTTTAGGTAAATAGTGTTTATTTCACAAATAAAAAATACTAGGTCACTTGTCGTTTGATCTTTAATTTACATAGATAAGGATAGGTTTATATGCATGTGTTGCGCTTAACTAATAGTAAACAATGCATAACGTAGAGTTAATAATTCATAATTAAAATACAACGATTTATAATAAAATGTAGTGGCTAAATTATAATGGTAAATAATGAATTTATATACTTTATTGTTCATTTCCATAGTGCTTCCAAGTAAGAGCTCCATTATCAATGTTCTTCAATTTAGTTATTCTTTCAGATATTTTATGGTTTCGCCTGTAAATTGTGACTATTAAGTTTTTATAATAAATTTAAAATATAATTTTATATCTTTCATTATTCATTGCAACAGTGCTTTCTTGTAAGAGAGCCAGCTTTAGTGTGTTTGGATTTGTAATTTAATTTTTTTTCCAGTTATTTTATGATTTTGTCTGTAAATGGTGAGTATTTAGTTTTGTATCTTTGAAAATAAAATTAATCTATTTATTTTGGTGTTCTTTAAAACATTGGCTCTACGTAAGGTAGATATTTGAGTGTGGTTGCATTTTCATCTTAAATTTAGGTATTTTCCAATAATATTATTGTATGGTTTTGCCTGTAAATTGAGTTTATTTTGTTTTGTTTCTTTGTTAGTAAATTTAAACGATTCCCTTCGATGTTTATTATAACATGTGTCCACGTAAAAGAACCAGTGTTAACTTGCTTACATTTTCATTTTAAGTTTAGGTATTTTTCAGCTATTATATATTTTTGCATATAATCTGTGTGTGTGTGTAGTTTTGGTCCTTTGTCAATGAATAAAAACAGTTTTATTTAACGCTCATTGCAACAATGAATCCACTTAATATAATCACTGTTAGAGCGCTTGCAATATATTCTTACATTCTTTTTCATTTATCTTATGCTGTTCCGTGTCAGTAATGTTTATTTAATTTTTGTTTACTTGATAGTGATTTTTTGATTTTGATTTTTTGTTCACTGCAATAATGTCTCCATATAGGAGAGCCACTGTTAAGAGAGTGTTTGCATTATTGTCTTAAACCTAGCTATGTTTTCAAACATGTTGTGATGTTGCCTGTTAATTAAGTTTATTTAGCATAGTTTTGTTTGGTGTGATAGGGCGCTTAGTATAGAGTGCTTCATTTAATTTACTTCATTTTTATTTATTGGATAATAAATTATACATACTTACATATAATAAATATATAAGGTTTGAAAGTACTCATCGGAACGAGATGGGATTTATTTTGTTGTACTCCTTATTTTTTATGGAACCATGGAAAACTATATACCATCACGATATCTCATCAGCGAGTGAAGTAATGTCAAAGTAACCTGGTTTAATCAGTGAACATTCGTCGTGGCTGATAAGTTGGCACGTAATACGTGCAGGGTTGGGGAGGGGAAGGGGATGGGGCTGACTCCATGTTTATACGTGAGTCCTCGTACACACACATAAAACACTGCTCTCGAATGAATTTAATTCTGTTCTAACATTTGAAGTGGTCGAATGTGTTCATGTATTGTTTAATGCGAGTGAAGCCGCGGGAAAATACTAGTATAGTATGTATTTAACATTTATGCGGGTGGCGTTGCAGATTGGATAATGATGTCGACAGTAGGAAATACAAATCCAACCATAAAGGAGATCATTAGAGTCCTCTTTAATCCTCTCCCACCTTCATCCACTTGCTTCAAAATAACGGGGGTGAGATTGAGTATGGGGGCAGTGAACTGGCAAGGAAACTATAAAACATATTTTTGAAAGTGTCCTAGACACCATTAAAGTCCGGTCCACCCTTCTTGGGTAGCAGAAGCGAGCTGTGAAATAGGGACCTTTATAAGCTGGTCAGGAAACGAGGGGTGTGTGTGTGTGTGTGTGTGTGTGTGTGTGTGT
>CABFWO010001423.1:0-19545 GCA_902155825.1 Timema genevievae | reverse complement strand
GAGAGAGAGAGAGAGAGAGAGAAGGTGGTGGTGTGCAACAGCTGGGACGGGAGTAGGAACCCGATCAAGGTTGGTGACACCAAATATACTAAGTAAAATGAAGGGGAAGGAGATGCAATAAGCTACGTATTTTAGTAATTGTTCCTAAAGATAACACATGAGAAAATTTTGTTTTTATTCCACCATTGTCTCACTACCCGTTTGGGCTATATGCAAACATATTAATTACGATGATATTGATGAGAAAGGTATAATTTAGATCAAATGTAACCTAATTTGTGTGAATAAATAGTGTGAAAATATTTAAACAAAACACCCTCAGTATAAACGACCAGGACTCGAATCCGGATCTCCCCATCACCGAGAAAATAATATGCTATATATAATGCGAGAGTGACGCGTTAGGCCATTCGACCACTTGAGGCATAATATTTATTCCATGTTAACTTTAGCAGGATTCATGAGTTACAGTGAAATGACCTACTGTAGCGTTACTTGTTCTCACTTTCTAAAATAAGAGTACAATATTTTATTGTGTTTTTTAGTATTTGAAATCCTTGAAAGCAAGTAGTAAAGGACAGGATGGATCGTAAGAGATTTTACTGACTCGAACCGCAACTTTTAAAAAAAGTTTCAGCAGCATACCACCACACCAGCAAACATAGAGGACATGTATTAAACACTCGTGACCACAGCAGCATACCACCACACCAGCAAACATAGAGGACATGTATTAAACACTCGTGACCACAGCAGCATACCACCACACCAGCAAACAGAGTGGACGTGTGTTAAACGCCCGCGCAGTCGAAGAGTTGGAGATGAGCTATTCACTCCAACTCAACTTCCATTATTTATATTAGTTCTTTAAATGCTAATCAGAATCAAAGTGTTGAATAATTACCCCTAATCATTAATTTGATATCTTTCATTCAAGTAAAACCCAGTATAATCGTTATTAGGAAACATGAAACTAGCTAGCTGTTTAAATATTTATGTCTAGCGCTGAGACATAACTTAAACAAGCGTGAATCCGTGGCAATTAGATCGTATACTAACCGAGCTAGGATCCGAACCAAGGATTCTGGGGAGGCTACAACCACGTGCCGTTTATACACTGATACGGGTATGAGAAAAGTTATCAAACCCCTCGCTAACAAGAAATATTAAATTTCAATCACTCGTTTATTCGAACCAAACCTACACAGAAAGTGTCACTGTCTGAATAAAATTACCTTCATAATATTGATAGTTTAAAAAAACATTTTGTTACTTGTTTCTTTGAATACTACGCGTCCAGGTGGTCTATTTAAAACTTATATTAATCTAAGACACCAGGATGATGCAAGTGAATTCTTAAAAATTTAAAAAAAAACTAAAATTTGATTTAATAGAATATGCCAAAAGGGCATTGCGAATCAAAATTAATTATAAATGTAGATCACCCCATGTCTTCATTGCAACCAACCAGGATTCAAACCCCAATGTTTTTTAATTAAACAATATTAATTTGTTCACACTTTTAACACACTCTGAAAGTCACTATGCTCCTTGGACTACAGGTTTTTTTTTGTGTGTGTCTCGTCCCAACACTCATTCGGACTGCGCGCAATTAAATTAAACTAATGGGGAAGAGACAAAGAAGGTCGAACTTTGAGTAAATGGACCTGCATTGGCGTGGAGGAAGTGTGGGAAGCCATTTATGAAAAACACACCCTGTCGATATTTGAGACCTGATCTATTCATAACCGACAAACCGGACTAAACGAGTCTACCGTTTGGTTCACATGCGTCCCCGCCACGGATATCCAACACCTTAACATAGTTTATAACGCGTACAGAGATCGATTCTCGGTACGGTCGAAAGATGTATTATTGATGAAATTGAAGTCTACTCTTTCACAACGATGGATCAGTGGATTTGTTTATGTGTTGTGTGCGTTCTAGATTTCAGTTGTTTTTTAAGTTGTGTGTTGATAAAAAATTTTTTTTAAGAAAGTGCACCTCAAATAGGCCTATTCCCAATATAAATATAGTCGAAATTTTACTGTCTGGAGATAGTAAAATTATTTAACTTTTACGGAAGAAAAGACATATGAAACCATAATAATATCCCTTTAGATCTGCTTTGACAAAAATATGTTTCGGCATGGAGAGGCATGGACATAAAAAGAGAATATGGATGATATTAGGAAACATAACATGTTAACGTTCTTAGTTATGACCAAGGAATTCCACCAAACTGTCTCAGAAAAAAGGTTTAAACATTTTATATGTTCCTTGATTTATAGCGAGCTTTTTTTTTCAGGCTTGGATGAATTTATGTCTGTTCCGTTGCGACGACTTTGATAGCAAGATTACGCTGTCTTGAGTTATACGAGAGGTAAAATCTTCTAAACAGCTGCTTGTAAACTGATTTATCTTTCTTATTTGAAGCAATCACCAGTGAACATGAGGCCTAATGTGGCAATCTAACCTGATCTAATTTTCCAGTGACAGAAATATCGGGATTCGAATCTCAACCGGGTTTTCTGAGTGTTTTTTTAAAATATGTAACCACTCTCTCTCCAGGTGAATTCGGGTACAATTCCTATAAATTCTACCGTCCTTTCCTCATTCTCAACAGTGTAAAATCCATGGATAGTAAGATTAAATAAATAGATCATTCTTAAGAAAAGCATATGAAGTAATTTAATTTATATTAATTACATTAAATCATATTTAGACAAACACACGGTCCAAACCACACAGACTGGCCAACAAGGAGAATAGTGCACCAGAGTTGCAAGTATATTTGTACACGCTCCTCATCAACACTTCATTATAGAGAAGGCGTTTTAAGACAAAGAATAGAAAAGTAGATCACTAGGGATCTTTAGTTGGCCCACACCTAAATATGTAAAACCCAAGTACCCAAACCTAGCAGTGTTAATTATCAGTAAATTGAAGTATTCAACTATTCAAGTTAAGGAAGTTAGGGTTTGTTTTATGTAAATGCATAACAAATGACATGAAATTGACAATGGCCTGAATGGCCGTTTTATTATCAGAGATAATGATCAAAAGGTTAACAATAGTAATTTTATTGATTGAGGACAATGCGCAATAGAAAATACTCCAACAATATTTATTTGGAAGCGAATAAATGTACTTAAGTAAAAAAAAATAAGGTTACAGAGTAATAAATGCATTTATCTAGATTAAAGAACATTCATAATAAGTTAACATAGCCAATTCAAAAGTAAACAAAGTTAATTATTGCGAACACTAATCAAAACGAAATTAAAGCTGGAATATACCCTATCGTCAAATCAACATGGCTAAGCCATTCAAAAGATATCTATAAATATCTAAAATTAAGCTTGTTAGAAAGTCTATACATATCATATCTCATAACTTATACATATCAACTAATAAATTTCTGCTCATAACCATACCCCTGGCTACAATGTTTACAATTAAAGTCATTATTCTCATCTAACAACCCGTGAGGCGGGGGTAGCCTACACACCGAAAGCTTAATATCTTTCTAACTTATTTACTTAGTCCATAATAAAATTTGAACATATTAAAATCAATTACCGAATTTCCCACTCGCGCAGAAATTGAAAATATGATACCAAACCATATTAGTTTCATCTAGACACACTACAACTGCAGGAATATAATCAAACAAAATATAGTGCAAAATAGCGCACAAAGATTAAATTACTTAATTTGATTTGCGAATAATATATCCTAATCAGCACTAAAAGGCATAAGACCATGACATGCCTGTAACCAAAACAAATCTGATTAACAGGAAAATTAATTTAGTGCAAAATTAATAAATAAATATGTCAAAGCAATATCAAATTGGATCCCTACATAATTTAGTAAGAGTTTAGTCGCTCCTCAGTTTTCCAATAAAAGAAAATAAAAAAAATCTTACCAATATAATGCACACTTACATGATGTAAGTTCCTAAATCCTAATTGTATCAAAGAGTGATCGTTCCGGTCTGGGTATAAGCTTATATTTCATTTATAACAGCGGTGGAAAATAGTAGGGATATATTCCATGACTGATGAAGTCATCTTTGGCTAGTCAGGAAACGGTTCACGCATCGACGCCTGCGCACAACGTCGAGATGAAGATTAAGAGGGGGTAGGGAGACACACGTGATAGCACTTGTCGCTTGTTTCCCCAAGCTTTGGCACCTGCGCAGTGTCCTCAATTCGGGGGTTAGCGAACGGGATCGCATGGCATTCTGAGACTTCTTTCTAGTTTTCTCGCCAACTTGAACTAAGAACAATGTTCTGTGTTGACTTGCGTTGAGGATCCATACCAGGCGCTGATTTCCCGGTAAAATGGGGTAAGTGTGTGTACACCTTTTTTAGGTGGTTGAGGTTGGTGGTGAAGATAATTTGTAGACACGGTACACTCAGTTACTTAAACCTACAGCCATTGTAAGGTCAAGTAACTAGCTGATATACAGATCATTTAAACATGAAAAGCAATAATAATCACCAGAGCAGTCTATTTTGACAAACTTAATTTTTTCAGGCCCAAGTCGCAAGTCTCAACAACCTAATAAATTTGATATTAGATATTTTAGCCTTGTTAATGTCAGGAAAATATATAGTTTAAGACAATCAGTTAAAGTGATGACATACATACGTTGGATAAAGACCAAAAGGCATGTTTATTTGCGGAACAAAATCAATAAGATAAAAGTAAACAGTGCAAACTAATATAATTGCGAACAATAAGCAATAGGTGATAGAAAAAGTTTAAGCCTATTCAAAAGATTAGGTCTCAACCTTCAAAAGCTGAATTACAATAAATCTTTAACAAGTGCCTTACTGGGCAATATTTATAATAATGAAATAATTAAATTCCTCCACATCCAAATATAGTATAACTCTGGGCCTAACTGTACGCTCTTTCACATAATGAAGAGTTTACTTTACATTCAAATATAACAGACTTGCGCCCAATTGTACGCTCTTTCGTAGTAATAAAGTGATACTTCATCTACCTTTTAGTTATTTCCGTTAGGTGGGCAAGTCCTAGTTCCTGATATTGACGAATAAGTTGAGAACACATTATGAAGTCAAATAACTCCTAACAAACAATTATAAATAGAAACATCGTTAAAATTATAAATTAGACAAACCATACCAAATTTACTAGTCTTTAATCTAATCTAATTTAAGCGACCTAATTCCAGCCTGGACCGGCTGTTTGAATGGGTTTAGTACACGTAACTTTCTAGGTGACGGGCAGTGAAGACACATTGTACTGTTGTCATGGTACAATAGGTGTGCCGTGTTTGATTCCAAGGGGTGCTGATTAAGGTATTTATTATTAGTAAATAATAACTATCTAGATTATAGGCACGGGTGTACATTATTATAACACGAATTTCTTACGAATGAACACTTTTCTTTTAGAAAATACAAACGTTATTTATACTATCTGCATTTAAAACACTATATTATAATATAAGTGTTATTTTATATATCTAGAGTGACAGCTTTAGATCACATAGCTTGACGTATGAATACATGAAAGTAGATATAGTAGGTAAATGTTATTTTAGCTGTCATATATGTCCATGAATAAGAAAGTTGGGGGTGAGTACGTATTCTCTTAAATTGTATGCTTATCCAATCCTAGTGTTTATGAAGCAAACGTTAGTTACAATAATTAATAATAATGTGGTAAGGATGAGGTAAAAGAATACAAGACGATACTGATGCCTTGGTCCATGTGACCATCGATGCAGGGACTGTTCTATTTGGGCTTATTTTAACACCGCGTCTTACTACCTGTTTGGAATACACTCAAAAGTATGGATGAGAAAGATGAATTTATAGTAGTGTACCCACATTTTCATGGAGGAAGGAGAATGGAGAACCATTTAGGAAAAACTAGCCCCATTACACCCAACTACTTCGGTGGCCGCGTGGTCTAGCGCGCTAATCTCGTGTTGGACTAGACTGCCTAAGACGGGAAGATCGGGGCTCGATTCCATCCGGGTGCACCGAGGGTGGTTTTCTCAAATGGTTTTCCACTCTCCCTCCATGCAAATGCGGGTGCACTTCCTCTAAATTGCGAACCTTCATAATTCCTAACCAATTAGTGTAATTAATATTTATAGGCGTATAAACTGAACAGGTAGTAAAACGCAGTGACAAAAAACCACCCAACCAGGTTAAGAACCCAAATAGTCCCGTCTTCGGCAGTCTAGTCCAGCGTTTCCCAAAAGGTGTTCCGCAGAACCCTGGGGTTCCGTGGAAGGGTCAAAGGGGTTCCGAGTTCTGTCTGAGAATTAACTAAAACGTTTGTAGAAAACAGTCATAACATAGCCGTGCCGCTGTAAGTATATCTAGTATCAAACAGCGTGGGCGGAGCGGGGTGGCGGGGCGGTGCACCTGTCAAGACAGCCTAATTTTAGTGCTATTATAAGTAAATATGTGAAAAAATTTCATTCTTAACATTAAATAGTTACTTTTTTTTGTACGATAAATGTTTTATAATACTTATAATAATAATTTTTTATTTAATTATTCTTTCTTTTCATGTCAAACATGAAAATATTCAAACTACAGTACAAGGTACAATCACTTTTGTTATTATCAAAATGGGGTTCCGCCAAAAAAAGTATGATCAATTAGGGTTCCGTGGCAAAAAAAAAATGGGAACCTCTGGTCTAGTCTATTGTAAGACCATTCGACTATCAAAGTGGATTGACTGTTCTAGTTAATATCATGTATATACAAGTAATGGTTTCCTATTAATATTCTTGAATAGTTATAAGGTCAGACATATTTAACTCAGATTGTATAACGTATGTTTATTACTATAAGATCCCTGTCGTCTATTTTTATGCTCTGGGTTTGGCCTCCACTAGGAATATTCATGTAGTTTTAGGAAAAGGAGTATTGGGGGTAGTAGGTCTCTAATAGGGGTTAGTGATTGGAGCTGAGGGTAGCCATTACTAGGAATTGGTATACAAATCTACTCTTCAAAAATAACTAAATGGAGGGCTTGTTGGTCCCTTGTTGCAAACAACTATGTAATCATAAAGTTAGCCCGCGCTTCATCGTTGGTAGATTACAAATCTGATTAGTGCCGGCTACCAACCTATCATTTATATCGAGTGAAACTGTAGTCGCTATGTATAATGACAATACTAAATAAAAATAGGTCAGTCGTCCACTTCACTGTGTGGTTTTTATCTACATGGAGAATCTTTAATTCATAGAGCAGGCTGCCCAGTAACTACTACCCCACTTCACACTCCATTCCGAAACAAAAACGCCTTAAAGATGAACGTACATGACATATTTCAAATAAATAACACAACTTTCATCAGATTTATCTCGGTTTCAGAAGTATTTTAATCTACGTAATTATGTGAACTGACAAATACACGTAGTCTGGCACCAAAATGCAGGGGGAACCAAAGTTTTGAACACTACCCCGTTAAAAGCTTGTATTTAATTATTTTTAAATACAAATATATTGTAAACAGTAAAGATGGATTAACGAATGGCTTGGGAGAGGCTCACGAATATAGGCGTTAGTATCGCCTTATTTGGTTTTCTGATGATAAGGTTGGGAGTTCAAATCCTGGTTGGGTTTTACTGTCATATCACAGGATGTTAATCACGTGGATCTAGTATTTTTAGGATAGGAATATGTGAATTATGTTCGTACGACTCACGACCACATCAGTCGTGTGCATGGCATTATGGGAGCTACTATTCAAGAAGCCGCAAGTCGTGGTGGCACTGGTGTTATATTAACCGGCTGGGTGGTTAACTCACGACTCCTGCAGTCGTGTGCATGGCATTATGGGAGCTACTATTCAAGAAGCCGCAAGTCATGGTAGCACTGGTGTTATATTAACCGGCTGGGTGGTTAACTCACGACTCCTGCAGTCGTGGACAGTCATCTGAGCGTAGAACAGGTCCAGGTATATTCGTTGTGACAAAGTGAAACTGCAGTCGACTGGTCCACGAATACTGGTCAAGAAATAAACGGTTGTACAAATGACTCCGTGGGAACCCAACCTTAAGAGTTAATGATATACAGCTCAAATTGGAGATAAGTTTTATTGGTCATCAATAGTGAAAACCAATATGGCAAGCTACAAACTAATAATTTATTTTGTACATCCAAAACCCGGGAATAGCCCTCCGTAAAGTTACAGTGTGCTGTGACGCCGGTTAACCTAATTACAGAGCAGGGATTATCAGGTGATTTGGCAGTAAAACTGACATTTCACGGAGTTTGTATTTCCCCCGTTGTTTATCATTGAAATGTTTTAGCCTCCACAGTACAAGTGCTGTAACCATGATATCGTGGAAAATCATGTGACATTGGTTGTTTCCGCTGTTTGTTTCTGTGAATTCATCTTTAGTGCTTTGACTAAAGTCTGTGCATCATTCCCTGTAGTCCATAAATAGCTATAGTATGTGGTGCCATATGCATCTTCAAAATCTTTATCCATTGAAAAATAAAAAATAAATCATACTCCGTCTCATTACTGGTCCGGAACACCCTTAATTAATTATTCTATTGGGTTTCTAAAAAAAATGAAGAGTTCTAGAACTAACGTAGGCCTACCCACATTTGCCTGGAAGAAAATTGGAAAACCATTTAAGGGGGGAAAACAATTTTAGTGTTTCCATCTGAGATTCGAACCCCAAACTTCCCAACACAGGCAAACCAAACTAGATGGGCTTTGACGTTTAGTCCACGTGTTCATAACTCCAGGTAAAAAGAAATATTATTTATTTTTTATGTTAAAGAATAACTGGTGGCCATCAGAACAAACTGAAAGTGGACATGATCTATTCCAGTCTAGGAATGAGCTATGAATACCTGCAAATTGTGTTCGCGTGATTGTCCGGGGGGGGCAGTGGATAATACTCTCATGTCAAACGAGTGAAGCACTTAACTTGATACTTCCTCAAACAAATGCCCTTTATCGGAATGAAACACAAATTGGTGTTACGTATGGGTCTGCACGAAACCTCAATTAGTGAGAGGTATGTTAACAGTTTTAACGGCGTGGGATGTAAAATATTTGCTTGAAAGTGAAAGGAGGTGAAAAAACATGGTGAAGACTTTTTATTTCAAATATACCTCTCCCACTTAATCTTATACGAGAATGGATACAAACTAAAAGTGGCATCGAATAGCAAATTTTAGAAATATTACACTAGTGTGGTCACATGGTCAAATGCGACGAGCTCGCAATAAACTGAATTTCCATTACTCATAAAGTCAATTTTTGAATTTTGGGCTGAGGACAAATGGTAGTGGTTTTCCTCGTGTGATTTATTATTGTGGTTTACCCATCATCTATTTAAGCTAACTCAAGTGCATATCTTTTTATCTAACTATCAGTCTAAGCCTCGGTCCCTAAAGAAATCGAAATTTCATTAATTTTAGAACGTACCTAAGCTCGACACTCAAACCTAACCTGACACCCAACCTCCTTCAAATTCATGCTCACATTATCCTTCTATCGACGTCTGGGTCTATCAAGGGTTCTGTATCTTCAAGTTTCTCAACTAAAATGTTGTGTACACATCTGTCATCACCCATACGCACCTTTAAGTCACCTTCTCAATATTTATCCCATAAAATAACCTTGGTTGAATTTACCAATAAACGTTAATTAATGGTCTAAACCAAAAATGCAAACCCCCTTGATTGTCTTAGTGCTTTAGAGCTACCTTTTTTTTAATCATAAAAAACTAATTGCCGAACTATTTGTTTGTAGAATTTCTAGTATAATGATAAATGGAATTTTTTCCAAATTCAATTTGCAATTTTTTTTATGTGAAAGGAAACACATTTTTGGCCCAAAAAAATTAGCTTAATCCATTATAAATTTTATGAAACGAATCTCTAACTTGATGATGAATGAAGTTTTTTTTAACACAGCGATAAAAAAAAGTAAAAATAAAAAATAGTGTATTTGAAATGATTGATCACGCACAAAAGGTCAAAAGAATATATTTGAAGTAAAATCAACACAAACATTATGATAAAATAAAAAACATACAATCTTGTATAACAACTAAAGGACTAGGACGTCTATTTATTCTGATAATCGATCAAGTGGATATAAAAAGATTAGAGTCAATTCGTAGCGATTTGCGACCTGTAATATGCTATACGCTGAAAGCTTACAGTTTTAGCTTAACAGGCTCCAGTATGAACCTAACATACAAGCTGAGCCATGGCGGAAACAAGCAAGGTAAGCTTGATATTTTTCAGGGTAAAGGAAGTGTGCATACACAAAGACTACGAGACTACACAGGGACTTGCCTTGTCAGCCAAATGGTATAAGCCTCTAAGGCATCACAATCACAATCACAATAGACTAGACTGTCAATGACAAATATATCGGGGTTAGAATCCCGGTCGGATGTACTTTGGGTGGTTTTCCCCTTAACGATTTTCCACTCTTCCTTCAAAAAAATGCGGGTACACTTTCTCTAAATTTAATTATTCTCATCCCTAACACATTAGCGTAAATAGTACATATGCGTATAATCTGAACAGGGAATAAGACGCGGTGTTAAAAAGAAGAAAAGAAACAGAGAAAACTTATTTAACGTTTTTTGACATCAAAATTAAGTCCTAAAATCTTCTTAAATATTATGTGCTTGTCTTAATATAGTTTGTTCACAATCCTAGATAGGACTTTAAAGTAATTGTAAGAAATGCTTATTTGTTCAAAGTTTTGTGGTCATTAGAGTTAATCAAGATCATTACAATAAGTCACCTAGCGACCTAGTGAGCCATAATTACCTGGAGAGTTGCTTGGCGCTCCTAATTACTAAGTTAAATTAGTAGAAAAATTTGTATTAAAATTACCAAACTTAGAGTTATGAGATTCTCGGCATTACTGAGTGACCTAATTAAGTCATTAGCTTCTTACTAGCATTATTAATTTGCTTACACTTACCATGAGTGGTATGCAACTTGTGGGGATCAGAAGTGTCGGACGTGGCAACTGATTCAGTTTTTCGTATTATGAGTGCACGGCACCCTTCAGATGCTGTTAGGTCTTAAGGCCACTGCCATTATTATTGAAGTTAAATTTACTTTTTGTGTTTAGTTTGTGTCGGTTATTGTAATTAAAATAGGCACTCCTGATGTCTGCCCATTAATGCCCATTAATCCTCCTGGTCTATATCTGGAACTATCCACGCTAAACTCAAGCTTGGTGGAGTAATTATCATGCTCAAGTATATATTCTTGTAGAGTCATTCAAGTTTTGTAGGTTACGTACATGGTTGCAACCATATTTCCTTAAATATAAGCTTAGTTTATTTTATTATCTTTAGTATTATTATAAAACTTCGGATCTCATTAACGAGACGCTTTCCATGCTTTGCTTCCTATGAAGGTCAGAGCTTGTGATGTTGTAACTCTTCTATATTTGACCACTAGATCTATAGCATAGCTACTACATCAATTAAGTATGTTTATGATGCATCTAGTTTTAGAAAGAGCTGATTTCCTCTTTAAGGCGTCACTAGCCATACAGGGCTTAGTAGTGTTGTTTTTCAGTGTCGTCTGGTCTACTATTTAACGTTAACTTAAGTTATGTGTTAATTGTATAGTGTTTGAATGCTCCACTTAGCTTATTGGGTGATTAATTGATTGACTTTAAGGTGGAAGACGTCTACATTAAGTCCAAGTTTTAATTGATGTAAGTGAACCACCTATTTGTACATTTATTGTATAACCTTGAACAGTGTTCATTAAATTACTTTATTCACATGAAACACTATCTTGTTATGTACACTCACTCCTTCTCTCTCCTGTTATCTGCCAAACTGATAAAAGCAAGTGTTTGGTACCGTGCCAGTGGTACCTAACGGTGCAGCATCAACAAAGATGCATTCCCATGTGAGATATGTAGAGTAGAGACTGCGCGTGATTGGTCAAATGGAGAAGTAGGATAAAACACATCAAAAGCCTACAAATTTTATTACGCTCTTCTTCTTACTCAGGCAACATTGAATAATATTCCAATGGTACATGATTTTTTTTCATGCATGGGTTAATCAGTGTAGGAGGACAATATAATAAATAAATATAGATATAAATAATTTGTAATAAGTTCATCATATCCTTAAATCATACATGTATGTTTAGTTATTAATAAAAAGTAATTTAAAAAAATCAGTAATATCTTTCAAACCCACATGTATTAAGGGGAATTAAATCTGTTGGTCCTGTGTCAGTTTTGACATGTAAAAGAACACTGGAATCTATGTGAAAATACTTCTCACAGGAAAATTATTAGGTCCAACCGTTTCTGCTCTTAGCAATTCTTGTGTGTTGATATAATCAGTCGATTCAGAAAGTGCACGTTGAATAAATAAAACAAATAAAAATAAAATCTTTAGAGCATATAAACATACGTAAATGTGTGTTTTAAAGATATAACTAACTGATTTAAAACTAGTTTTTAATAAAAACAAATGAAATAGTAACAATATCACTACCGTGAACAAAAAGGTTGAAATAAAGTTTAGTGGCTTTTGAAAATGAGTTTTAATCAACTGCATAGCTTACAATGTTAGACAAAACTATTTTTATTACAATATTTTCTTACAAAAGTAAATAAAACTACGTAAAAATACCATCGATCATAACTTGTTCCAGCCCTGGTATGATAAACTTAAAAGGCAAAGCACATTAATTAATAGGAAAATAATAATATTTCAACTCAAATAAATGAAAATATTTCCACAATGTGACTACAAGTAATTTTGCCAGAAGTAAAAGCTTTCCAACGAAATCATTTTAAAAAACAACCACGCCCTATTTCCATTCTCACTCGCTCCAGAAAAAATATTCAATTAGAGACCTACCACTAAAAGTTTAAGAGAAATATTTTCATTTGTTTCTGCTAAAGATAACATTTCACAATGAAAGGTAGTATTTTTTTAAATGTGGATGGCATGGCTGGCTATATTATATCAGGAACCTTAATTCAATTACTTTTTCACCCACTGCGGTGGCCACGTGGTCTAACGCGCTACTCCATCAATATACTAGACTGCCGATGACTGGAAGATAGAGGTTCGAATCTCGGTTGGATGTACTAAGGGTGGTATTTCCAAAATGGTTTTCCATTCACGTTTCACGAGAATACGGGAACACTTCTTATAAATGTAACCTTCCTCATCCCTAATACCACTATCGTAATTAATACATAAGTGTATAAACCGAACGGGTAGTAAGACGTGGTGCTAAGAAAAATAAATTTTTCATAAATATAAAAAAAGTTTAAGAACACTTCATAGTATAGGCCACTTAATTTAGTAGTAAATATTTATTTTGAATAAGTTTTTACTAGATGTTTGAAAAATCTTTATTTACAATAATATTACTAATGGGTGTGATATTTTATTATAATGTTTGATATTTGATGTTACAGTCACTTAAAAGTTTGTAATTAAACACTCAAGGCCG
This sequence comes from Timema genevievae, assembly GCA_902155825.1. Classification (NCBI taxonomy): domain Eukaryota; kingdom Metazoa; phylum Arthropoda; class Insecta; order Phasmatodea; family Timematidae; genus Timema; species Timema genevievae. The sequence goes on along the minus strand of CABFWO010001423.1, from coordinate 6,042 downwards.
TAGCCACAAAATTACCAACCCACCGGTACCATCACTGGGGTAAATTATTATATCAATCACAGTGGGAAAACTAGTATGTATCTAAATTCTAAACACATAATTCAAACACACTACCCTCTCATAAATTCAACCATTGAGAATCCTTCTAACCCTTAAAATATTATAGCTTGATGAAATTTTGAATCACATTCAAGTATATGCCCAATAGTACAAATTATCACAGGATTATATTTTGATACAAATTAGACAATATTAGATAAGACTTGGATAGAAATACATTTACTTTAAAAGATTTACAAAAGGTATAAATTATTGAAATATATAAATTGGGATATATTAGAAAAAGATTTAAAAGTAAAAGAAATAGACACTGTAAATTGATATAAATGATTTAAAATTGATAAGCTATAAAGAAAATTATTTCTTTTAATAGTAATTAAGTGAAAAGACTGATAAAATACATACTATTAAAAATAGATATAAAATAGTTATAATAAAGGAAAGATAAAGATTTAAATATAAAGTAATTTCATTATATCACAAATGATAAGCCACTGTGAACCAATATAATTTGTCTGTTAACAAGTATTGGTGATATAAAGATATTCCATAATAGCAAGTAATAAATCAAATATAATTTATATAAGAGTGGTTCAAGGAAATAAAAACAAAATTATTTCCTTGAATCTCTCTTACATTAAATAGCTCACATCGAATAGTCATCCTTTAATTGTTCACATTTGTCGAGATGTAAGCTTAAGGTGATCACCCACAGCAATATAAATCTTCTGACACATTAGCTCAGTCGAAAACAGGTCTAATTACTGTGACGATGGTTCTGGGATTGAAACCCACCAGGGCTTAAGTTTTATCAGGTTATAATTGAATGAGTTCAGCTCACATTAGGTTAATAAAATTAATGTCTTGGATATGAGTTTACTTTTTCTTTAATATGGTAAATAGACTAAGTTTAGTGATACTATAAACTAGCTCACCAGAAGGGTGGGTGGATTGGTTACCCTTCAGTCTTATACAACATGAACCGACTTAAATAAAAGTATAATATTATTTCATTTAGTAGACTCCTACAGTGTATCTATAAATTATTCCCTTCTCTAGAAGATTTTTTTAAAAAAGATATTTAAAAATGGTTTGAACAAATCTAGGAATCAAAGATAAAAAATAGTTGTGTTATTATAGTAATTACTGCAAATTATTCTAAGATAGGTTCTAAATTAATAAATATCATAATACTTATAATGAGGTGAATAGCTTATGGACACACAAGCTGTATACTATAAGAACGAAAAACTATAGCCAAACAGTTTAAGACCCCAGGATCACCAGGATTGCTGGTTATGGGAAGGTTGAGAATGTGATTGTGATTTTTCCTAAGCATATTTTCCTAAATGATTTCCTACACTCTCCATGCAAATGAATATACATTTTCTCTAAATTATATCTTCCTCTTCCCCGTGAGTGTAAATAGGCGTAGAGACAAAATCGATAGAAATACACCAAAATAACCAGTATTTAGACGTATTAACTAAAATAATAATCTGATTGTTAGTCGTTATTTAGTTGTCAGGTGGCTGAACTAAGATCAATTGCCTAGAAGCGACGCATACCTGAATCTGACCTTGCATGCAAGTCTCCGTGGCGTCCACTTTACCATGCGACACAATGCCACAAGTTATGAAAGTAATTGGTATATTATTATAATAAGTATATTCTAATAATGTATCCAGGAATGGCCGTCTTTAGTTACAGGCCAGAGTGTTAAATGTGGCAGCTCTGCTGGTAGTGACGTCATGAGGCCTAGCAATCCGCTGGTAGTGACGTCATGAGGCCTAGCAATCCACTGGTAGTGACGTCATGAGGCCTAGCAATCCACTGGTAGGGACGTCATGAGACCTAGCGATCCACTGGTAGGGACGTCATGAGGCTTAGCGATCCACTGGTAGGGACGTCATGAGGCCTAGCAATCCACTGGTAGGGACGTCATGAGGACTAGCAATCCACTGGTAGGGACGTCAGGAGGCCTAGCAATCCACTGGTAGGGACGTCATGAGGCCTAGCGAGTGATCCGCTGGTAGGGACGTCATGAGGCCTTGCGATCCGCTGGTAGGGACGTCATGAGGCCTAGCAATCCGCTGGTAGGGACGTCATGAGGCCTAGCAATCCACTGGTAGGGACGTCATGAGGCCTAGCAATCCACTGGTAGGGACGTCATGAGGCCTAGAAATCCATTGGTAGGGACGTCATGAAACCTAGCGATCCGCTGGTAGTGAGGTCATGAGGCCTAGCGATCCGCTGGTAGTGACGTCATGAGACCTAGCGATCCGCTGGTTCTTATGGAGAATTGTGTGAACATTTACAGTTTTCTTTATTTAAAAACTGATAAGCCACTTTGAACGGTACCGACAATTAATCTAAACATGTTCTACGTATATCATTTAACAAAAATACTTCAGAGGTTGAAAAATACAACAAATATAATCATGTAAATAATAATTTTAAAATAAATTTGCTAGGTAAGGATTATGTACCGTTCACAAACACGGTTAGAATATTATGATGAAAATTAAAAAAGGCACTCGCTCGAAGCCTAGAAAGAGCATTCATTGTTGCACTAATCCAAAGGTCTCAGGTTCAATACCCATGTTCAGGTTTCCTCTTTATTAACTATTTCAATAAAATCGAGTGTTATTTAAGAATTGCTTTGAATACTTACCAGCCTTGGGATATAGAATTTTGAAACATTACTTTATAAAGTGTTTAACTTTATTCTTTTCTGAATAAGAATTTTCACTGAAAAGTTTATAATTCCTTTACTTGATGTAGTTAATAGGAATTATATTTCCAAAAGTTGGCAAAACCAAAAAACATGATTCAAGCAAGGAATTACCGCAGAAAAAGTTGTTAATTTTATTTAGAAATCTGTCTTCCTACTAGGTTGGATTATACACTTATTTACTAATTATTATATTAATGATTTTAAGGTCGAGGAAGGTTATATTTATGGGAAGTGTACCCGCATTTTAGTAGAGGAAGAGTGTAAACACATTTTGTATAAACTATCGTAAGTACACCCGACTGATATTCGAACCTCGATCCCTCCGTCATAGGCAGTCTAGTCTACTGCGAGAGTAACGCCCTAGATCCAACGAAGCGGGTGCACAGGAAAAGTTGCTTCTGATGTTTGTGTTGAAGAAACTTACTTTCGAACTTTACAACTTCACTAATATTATGAGATGGTCTTTGAAAACCATTTCTGGAAATTTCTGAAAATTCTCAGACTGTCTCGGGAAGTGAATCTGTATTTGATAGCGAAAAATTGTAAAAATGTGCACTTAAATAGGCAAATGGTGCAAATTATCCATTAATGCTCAAAACTCTTAAAATGTACCATATATGGAATATACATTTATATAAGAAAAGGTATTTATTTTTGAAGTTTTTATAGAAACAAATTTTGGTCAAAATAAATAAAATATTGCTCCGGTAGAAGCATATAGTTTTTTATTTTCTTCATATGGTGACCTCAACAATCTGTCAAGGGTGTCCTAGAATTTAATGACAACTTAATTTCTTCGTTTAAAATGTTTTTCATCCAATGCCACTATGCTCATGACAGATATTTAACAACTGTTGATATCACCATGTGAAAAAAATTATACTATGTTTATATTGAGGAAATATTTGATTTATTTTAGCCAAAAAAAGGGTTTGCTACAAAAAGACTTACCTTACTCGGAATGTAATGTCTGTATTTATTTATTTTTGTATTCATTAGTAAGGAACATTTTGGCCAAAATATATAAAGTTTTTCTTCAGTAAAAAGCTTAAGTCTAATTTTCTATACTATAGTAATCTCAACAATTTTATAGTAGTTGTCATAGGTGTAATCTAATTTGAAAATAAACTTTTTAAATTAAGAGAAAAAGTAAAGTTCAAATTACATTGCGCTTAACAAATATTTGAGAAATGTTGGGATGAAATTAAACCAAACATCTCTACCGAAGCAAGGTTTTATTTATTTTACCCAAAAAAAGTGTTTTGTTATTAAAAGAGTGAAAAAAACTTACCTTAGCTCGCGATTCTTTCCACCCAGCCTTAATCCAACGGTCAAAGTGACATTTTGTTGGGTTTTTATTAATTGTGGAACGTCTTTCTTTCCGTTAAGGCAACTCGAAACTTACGTTAAATAATATGAGAACACAGGATGAAGAGGATATATTTTAAGGGAGTTCACCAGCATTCTCTTTCGGAGTATATTAGTGTGAGTAAAATAATACCATGGCTAAAGCCATTAAAAGTGCTTCAGGGTGGAATAAAAATCTTAACCTTTCGGTTTATAGTATGAAGTTCAAACTACTAAACATCCTATGCAGGTGAAGTTATGTTTTATTAATAATCTACATGATAATATTTTATCAAAAATATGTACAGCTTGTTCCAACACCTGTAAACCTCTTGATGGCTGGTTTCTTTACTAATATAGATATTTTCCTTTCGATACTAGTGTTGTTTTACTCGATACTATTTTTCCGATACTTTTACTGATATTAGTACTCACACTCCGGTGTCTGATTGGTATAAAAAGAAATAACTTTTTTGCTAGCTTCACTCATGCTGGGATTAAATGTTTACCTTGGTGGACTGTGTAGGAAGAATAGTTGACACTATTTCTCAATTCTCAGTCATTTTCTGTATGACAAGCAAGAAGAACTCTAAGTGGTACCAGTGGTATGGTAAAACCTTTTATAATATACATTATACAATACTATTTATCATACCTTCCAAGTTCCAACATATGACATAGATGCGATAGATCTAAGTATACTATAATATGGTTAAATCATTATAACCTTCACTGTTTAAATAAATATGAAGATACAATTGTGATGCAAAAGTTGAAATTATTATTACTAGATAAAAAATTCAAGATTAAAATTTCGATCCCGATACTTTTCTTTCGATACTAGTATGGTATCGGTATTTTTCTTACGATACTTTTAATGAGTACAGTATCGATACTTTTCTTTCATCCTAGGCCTAATTTGTCGAATTGGTTTTGACAGATTTACAAAATAATCCCATCGTAAGTGGTGGCTGAAAATCTTCACGCCTTGGTTTCTATTTCAAATCAAATTTTAAAGATTTGGATGATATATTGAGAATATAACCATGTATTTACTATTAATATTATTACTATTAAGTTTTGAACGGGTGTTATTATTATAGATAAGGAAGTTAGCTTAGAGAATACTTGGCCAAACCCAAAAATGTACAACTATTTTTTTGCTTTTGTTTTGTAAATAACTATGATGTATACCAAACTCTTTTACATAGAATAGTTTTATGTTTACAAAATGCTATTTTGTTGATAAACTAATTCTACGTAGAATTTCTAGCTTGATGATAAATTGGAAATGTTCGTATCTGATTTTAAAAGAAAATTAATTTGAAGGAATCTAAAATGTTGGCTGAAAATGTATGGCTCAATCGACTCCAAATTTTACCAAACGAATCTATAGTTAGTCAGGAAATTGAAGTTTTTAAGGGAAAGGTATTCCAGAACAATAGTTCTAGCACAGCACCATTTTACTTTCTATCGACCTCTCAGAGAAAGAAATATTGTGATCGTCAAAAAAAACTCAAACTCAAGATTTTGATAAACGTCCACGTTTCATGACCCCCTGAAATAGAAAAAGTTATTTTCGCGATTCTGTCTGTCAATCTGTTTGTCTGTCAATTTCTTGGACTAGAGCTGAAACTATTTTACCAATTGGGCTAAAACTTGGTTTTCATAAGGCTCGCCCGAGGGATTTTTAGAATTAGACATCTAACCCTAAAATTAAGAGTATTTTACTAAAAATCAAAAAAGATAAAACAAAATTGATTTTATTGAGATCCACTCTAAAGATGTATTCAAACTTTGTATCTAGACACTCACTGTTTATCATTATAAACAAAATGGCAGTTTTCATTTTGACATGAAAATGACTTTGAGTGTACTTTTCATAAGAGAAAATTTCC
>CABFWO010001422.1:162764-176741 GCA_902155825.1 Timema genevievae | reverse complement strand
TTCTCACTGGCGAAACTATAAAATAGGATATTTAACTGAATTAGATCTTTTCGGTTAAATCAAACGGGAGCTAGCTCTCAGTCTATAGCAATTATAAGCTGATAAACCAGTCTAATGTTACCGTGGATTTAGGGAGCTGGAACGCGTCGAAGACGTCCAGAAGCCCCGCACTATTTAAGAAACTGTTTATTATTTCTAATCACGCCAAAATGGAGATGAAAAGTATCAACATGTCTTTATATGGCTAAAAACTTTAACTTCTAAGTTGTACAGTTTAAAAAAATTATAGAAAAGTGAAATTAGTTAATTTTCAACGGCGTTTAACGTGAAACTTCTCAGTTCTGAGATCAAATTAAATAGCCTAAGTGCTAGAACCATAGATCCACCACTCCTCAAACATATAAGTTAAAGCAGTTTTTAATAAGGTCACAAGTGACAGAAATCTTTAAGATGATTGAGAAGTATTATATTGGTTTATAAAACTGCCATTCCCATTAGAAATATCGCAGTGCAGGCTATCTCCCTTCGAAGATACGGCCCCCTAAGCTTACTAACGATATCAATACATATTTATTTATAGACTAGTCTCTGGAATAGATATACCAACCAGTGCCCTGGCCATTAATTGTACGATTACTACAACATTTATATGTTGATTATTGATGTTGACTCTACATATCTAGAGTAGGAACAGTTTATGAAGGACAGTATCTGACTTTTTTTATATATTAATATAGTCAAATCATGTGATCTGCAGCTTTCACTTTAATTCCTATAGGCATATATAATTATAGTTGTAATGTTCTGATCGTTATTAAATTCTTAACATTTCTCTTTGAATTTTACGTTGCATTATCTCCTATAATTTACCCTTAGATTTGGAGTAGATATTTTCCTTGGTAATCAAGCTATATAGAAAGCAAATTAATACCATATGCTATTGTACATTATATTCATTGAGAATAACTAATATTGACTCTATTTAGAACATCAGTACCACAATATATGCTCATTGTAAAAAAGTACGCCCTAGGTATTAGATATATTGCTTAGAATTTTAAATTCAAATCACTTGAGGTGAGTTACTAAACGGAAAATATTTTGAGTAGCCAGATCTAAAAACTATATAAGCCTAAATAGGTCGTTAGGCCTAGGTTCAAATAATATCCCTGTCAAATTGAATTAAAATTGGTCTGGGCATTTGTCAGTTATCGTGGAACAAACATACAGATATTTGAGTGGCCACCATCTTTAAACGGATATTCAAATAGAAAATCCATATCCATACTTTGTTTGACCTTGATTCAAGAAATCCAATTTAGTTAAAATGGGTACAAGTATATTACTGTTATCGCTTAACAAATAGACAAACAGAGAGATAAAATGTATAATGCTCAAGTTAAAACAGAACGCCGCTACGCTTGTCATTAATATAGTAAGATGTTATCAACGCTGAATGCAATAATAAAATAGGTTTGTAAATGTTCTTCCTACTATTTTCTTACTGTGGCTGTATGAAGAAGCGAGCGGTGTGTTGAGGTAGGAAGAGGTGTGACAGGAATGCTGGAACAAGTCCACGTGGCACCTCCTTGCCACCCCTCTATTGCCAACCTGACGGCACTCTCCCGGTGCATGGTGCCAGGGACTAATTACTGGTCCACCAAGACAGGAGTGGATATAACGCATCAGTCAGACACCTTAGCTCAGCCGGTAGCCTGCCTGCCTACTGAGATAAGGGTCTAGGATTCGATTCCAGGAATGGCAGAAACATTTATAGTTGCTGAAATGTGGCTTTCCCCTTTTACAACGATGAATTTACGGCTGGGAAACCAGGTGTCTGTTCTAGATTTAAGTTAGTTTATAAGTCGTGTGCTGATGTAATCATTTGGTTGAGAAAGTATATTATAAACACCACAAATGAAATAAAATGTTATACCTACAAAGGTATGAATTTCAGGCTCATTTAGTTGGTTTTGCCAATGATAGGGGCTCTAGCTCCGGCTTGGTGTTTTTTCCTAAAGCGTTTCACCCCACCTCTTACTTGAAACTGTGGGTACATTTCCTCCTAATTACTAATTCTTACCCCATTAACGTAGTTAGAATTTGGAAATCCCAATCAGGTTGTTTGGTGGGGTGCAAGAAACACAACTTGGGCCTTTTAACTTTAAAAAAAAAAGTTTAAATCACTACACGAGCCTTAATCAATGTGGATTTAAAACCATCTAGTTTTTCAAATTATTTCCCAAATGAATATTAATAATTTTACACTTTTATAGCCAATGAGCAATACACAGAGTCATTCATGTTATTTTAACGATTACGGAGCCAACTATCCGTTTGGGCTTATCCACGAATCAGACGAACTAATCTAGAGGGCCAAGGCTTAGTAACGGGATTTTTAAGCACCACGTATTACTACCCGTTCGGCTTGTACGCATATGTATTAATTACTTTAATGTGTTGGAAAGTATAGGTGTACCAATATTTATGTGGAGAAAGTGTGTATCTAATTAGGAAACTCACTAGGAAAATATGGTTTTCTTTGGACGCTACTATCGTTGCCGACTTTCTGGGTACCTAACCTTTAAAATTAATAATCATTTATCAAAATAGGTTCAGCTATTTGGTCATAATTTCAACTAACGTAAATGGGACTATACAATTTATAAATAATAGAACTGATTTAAATATAGGCCTAGGTGAATAATCTAAAGCCTCAACAGGTAGTAAGACCCAGTGATATATATAGAAGATTCAACTACATACAAGTTGTAGATCAAGAGCGAATGAACTATTGAACTTTAATTGATAAATAAACTGCGCGTGTCAGTGGATCAAGTCACTTTGAATTCGGGGAACAGTGTCGTAGACGTAGCGATGTTGTCATATAAAGACAAATACAGTCTGGTTGAGGAAGTTGTGAGGACGGAAGAAAGGAACGTTTCCCACGCGACAGGTCCAGACAAGTCTCGGCTCTATCGCTGCTGTGGAAGGTTAGATCAAAGCGAGGAGATGCGTCATGAAGACGAACGACCCTGACCCAGCTTGAGCCGGAAACACCACCCACGTCACTCGAGTGAGGCGCGGGTTGTATCACATGTCCTGGTGACTCGTCCGGTATCGACCGCGCCGCTCACGAGGACAGTATACCTGACCTTTCTCTTTCATCGCGTCTCAGTACTCATTCAGGCTATTAGGATTCATAAATTGAGCTAGTGAAATAGGGATGAGGAAGGCGCCATTGTCAATAGGAAGGCACCCGCATTCGCGTGGAGTGAGAAAGAAACCATTGATGAAAAATCATCCTCAGTAGACCAACCGTAATTTTATCCCCAAACTCGATGTCCTCAGCAGCCCAGTCCAACACGAGTGTAACCATGAGACGACCTGTGCGGGTCTGGCTTTCTCAATGTACCAGAATGGACCACAAAGTATGGTGCATTCGAGTTAAATTAAATGCTTAAATATTGACTTATATAGAAAATAAAAGTTCTAGCAAGGTTGTAAAAACATTCCTATAGTACCACATGGGAATCCTTATCCCAAGCTTTCGCGTCCAAGTCAGGCACACTAATGCTGATGCAACCAGCTTTACTTTCCCGTAGACCCGCTTGGGTGGCTGCACGGTCTAAGGTGCTACTCTTACCGATGACAGGTCGTAGTTAGATCCTGGTTGGGTGTACTTAGGGTCACGTAACGGTGGGTACACTTCATCTAAATGCAACCTTACTCTTCCCTAACCCATTAGCGTAATTAGGGCGTAAACCAATGAACCTAATGGGTGTTAAGATTTTCTCTAAAGCTGCTGTCACTTATTAATCTCGTATCTATAAAAGAACACACACAAACTGGTATTAATATGTTTGTGTTTTCCAAAAGCTCCTTCCTACCAAAATACAACTATAGATCTAAGCCTGAGACCGCTGGAGACCGCTGGAGACCACTGGAGACCGCTGGAGACCACTGGTGTGAAGATGACCTCACTGTTGTTGTTTGTTTCCATTCCCGAAACGCCGCTTGTTTTTTTATCTACCTGTAGTATTCCTGAGACCTTGACGAGTCAACGAAGATCATGGAGCCACGCGGATACGTCTTAGCTCAGCTTCCCAAACAAGAACAAGGCAACATCTCGAGCATCGAGAACTGGCATTGGGTGAAGATACCTCTGACGTCACGGCCGGACAAGGCGATCATTCGCCAGATAGTGATATGAGACAGCTCTCTCATTGGTCTGGAGGAGGAGTTTTACGGTATGTAGATCAAGAATCGGAGGACAAAGAGTGACAGTTCAATCGCGCGACTAATATCACCTGGGAAATAATCTGCAAAAATACCTGGGTTACGGATATTGAGGATAGCTAAAGAAAAGACATCAAACATTTATCTTATACTTTCACTATAAGATAACTAGGAAATAGCAGCACACGACTCACACACTATTTGATTGAGCTAAGATAACCATACTCACTCAAGTAATACTCAAGTAATTGTAATTTATTTTATTTTTTCTATTTGAGGTATTTAAAGTTCACTTTATGAACCGACTGATTATATAACAGCACACGAGAATTTCTATGCGTGAGAGCGAAAGGGCCTAAATCTTCGCCAGTAAAAATACTTTCACATATCTTCCAGTGTTCTTTTACATCCCACAATCAGCATGGTACCTACGACTTTACTTCCCCTCCGAAGGAAGTTGTGTTACGGATTTTTATCGATCAAGAAAAATATATTGATCCCAGCTGGGTTTGAGCCCATGAACATCGGGTCCTGAAGCGAGATCTCTACCCCAAAACAGCCCAGCTAACAGATGAGTCTATAAATCAAAATCAACAACAGATTATGCTAAGCCCTGCCAGATATCTAAAACCATTTAGAAAAAAAACACCCTCATTACACCAAACCGGGATTCGAGCCCTGTTCGGCAAACTAGTTTATTACGAGAGTGACGTCTTAGACCATCCTAGCCCTGATTTCGCCGCCATCGGTAGACTAGTCTATTGCGAGAAGGGCGCTTAAGGGGACGGCCAGACTGGAGCGAGCGCGCTTGAAAGATAGACCTGGTTCTATTGCTAGGAAAACTTCTTATTTTGACATTTTTATTACTATCGATAGGTTTAGCACACTTGCTACTAACGGCCTAATTTAATTGGTAAGATCATAAACCATACCTATATGTATATATATGTAAAACTGATATGTTAAAATACTTCAATATTATCAAAGTAGGCCTTTAAAAATAAGAATCACCATTGGCGTGGAGAGAGGATGAGAAAACCACAACAAAAATCACTTGTTAAAACCACCCTCAGTTCACTGAGCCAAGATTCGGAGCCTCCTCGTCAACAACTATCGAGAGCTATCTGCTAATCATGCGCTCGCCAGTCTGGCCACCCAGCCGCTTACGCGCTCGCTCGCGCGCTTGTCAGAACCCTAACCCTAATTGGTCACTGAAACGAGTTTTGTATGTTGGTTGGTATTAGGAAGCTTGGTTATATTTTTGCCAGCATTTATTTTAATGCTCATATAATTTATTATTTGTCTGTAATTTTTGAGAACTTAATGACGTAACCATAATCTACAATAGGTCGTGAGCCACTTGTGAGGAAACCGTCCACCCAACGAATACGTAACATACTACTTTTATTTGAGCGCTCAGCCAATCGGGAACAAATATGAGTTGACCACAACGTCTATATAATTACGTTTGTTCTTAGTTCCAATAGTTTAAATCTAAGTTTGCCGATGTTTAATTGAAGACACTCTCTTTTGAAGAAGAAACCAAGCAAAATCTGTCTCGCGGGTGCTGAGCCGACAAGACTTACTCTATACGAGCTCTTAAGGCCCTTGGCCCTGTCGAGTGCAAGTCTAAAACCAATTTTGTGGGATGGTGGGCGAAAGGGTAAAAGGCTTGACGTGGCTTCACAACCCATCAGAGTATCCTTCCGCGCCAACAAGAACAAATGAATCACGGAAACTCTAGATGGCGCTAGCTACCGGACAGGCCTTTAGGAAAAGTCCTACATTTGAAAATATCAGTTTTTTCGAGAGCGAGTAAAATTTTTATTTTTGAAAAACATTTGAAATGCTTAGTAAGGAACGTTTAAGAATACCTATTAAGAAAAATAAAATTCAATTTTAAGTGAATTTAAGTTGGACAAGTTGTACTAGAATGACGTGAAAGAAACCTAAATATATAAATATAACATATATGCACAATAGTTAAATGATATTTGTAAAAAGATTTGGTAGTAATAATTACAAGTTATGATACAATTTAATTATGAATATGTTGAAATTGTAACAAACATCTAAAAATTAGGTACATTTTAAAATAGATATTTAAGTCAATTACACTTAAAACTAAGTTGAAAGAATCAAAGGATGATGTGAATATAAATATATTGAGATTTAATGTATTACTCTTGAGAAATGACAGAAAATTTGCAAAGTAAAAATTGAATTTATTTCTTATTTGTAGTTCCCTGTTCCTTGATTTCTGGCTGCAATAGCTGCACAGTTATTTAGACGACATGTTTTAATGCACCAGTGGCATAATCCTCAGGTCTGACGAGAAAGAAAGAACACACCGAATGAAATTTATGGTTAAGACACAATGTGCCAGCTAATGTGGTATAACATAAAATTAATGAAGCTTAATAAACTATAATGTTGAAAAAATAAATAATTATGAAACTTCATATTTACCAGAAATTAAAACTATGTGCTTGAGTATCCCATGCCCATGTCGTGTTATTAAGGGAACTAATAGGAGAATTACAATTAACGTGTATATAATATGAAGTGAAATAAGAAAAATCTGAAAAAATGTAATATGAAGTCAAAGATATTATAAATATAAGAATGTATTTTGTATTGTGATATTGTGGCAATGAGATAGTAGATAGATATATTTTGAATTTATTTATTCATGATAATTTAATTTAAATAAAATAAATTATATGGGAGTGAAGATAGAATGACAATAAAGAAAATGAGAAAAGAGTCAAGTCTTCTCGACACTGGCCGGAACGAGTCATTTACTACTGCTGCGGATGCAGACAGGAATGGAGGCTTTTCTTAATTTTGGTATGTTGAGGGAGTTTTCTTAAGGTATTAATGAGTATTTGATGTTCAAAAATTATTTGTTTATTTAATACAATTTTATTGTTTAGTAAGGCGGGTTGAATAAATATATTTTCGGCTGTGTTCATTGTTGTGTCTTTTGAGGTATTGCAAATTAGTTTCATGCTTTTGTTCATTGGGTTTGGTTGATGTCCTGACTGTTTGAGGTGTTCAGAAAATTTTGATTTATTTCTATCATATTTGAAATCAATCATGTGGTCAGAAAATCTAGTAGAAATTTGGCGCCCAGATTTTCCTATGTATACATTGTTACATTCACAGGTGAATTGATAAATGCCACTTTTTTTTCATATTGGTTGGTTTTGTTTTGGTTAGAGTTATTGATATGTTTTTTGATGTTATTGTTAGTGCTGAAGGCTACCTTTGATTTGTGTTTTTTTAAGATATTGGTAATTATATTAATTTATTTCCCTGTATAGTTGAACTTGATCCATTTGGTAGGTGACCTGGTGTTCTAGGGGGTAAGGTGTCAGACTTCTGTGCTGGGGTCCGGGGTTCAATCCTCGGTCCCGGCACAGATTTATCTGATTGCCAAACCCTTCCTTTGCCTCTGACAAGACGTGTATTAATCACAACTTGTGAATGTGAGGAATGCCAGGCCTCCACCGTGGTTCGGATTCCACGTTAAACTGTAGGTCCTCTATTTAATCTCACAATCACCCTACCATTACACATTAGCGTAAGTGCGTATAACACGAACGGGTAGCAAGACGCGTTGCTAATAATAATAATAATAATAATAATAATAATAATAATAATAATAATACATTTGGTTTTAATATCTGAATTTGAATTAGAATTACTGAGAGTGGATTTGCTGGTAAGTTGTGATTTTTGTTTTGAAGATTCGGTAAACTAATAATGACTTAGAACGCTAGGGTGACTTGGAACACTTGTCTGGAATTTGATTTAAATAATTCCTACTGCGTTATTAGTTGAGTTATAGGCTTAATTTTTTTAAATATAAATTATTAGCTAAAATCATCATGAGGTAACACTAAATTTGATACAAATCTGCCAAGAACATTTTTACAAAAAAAATCACAACAATGCAAATTTTTTTAGCTATTTTTCAAAGTCATGTAAATTATACCTGGAAAATGTGTTTTTTCTTAAATTACCTAATTCGTAATTTAATATGTTATTTTTAGATGTTTTTTCTATAGAAAATAAAGCATAAATTATCCCTCCGTAAAATACTTTTTTTTTGCTAGCAATGTATATAGTGGGGTGACTTGGAACGCTTATAATTTCAGGTACTCCTGTGAAATAAAGGAATCAAAGTGGAAGACAGATATGCCTAGAAATTACAACATAACACCCGTGTTTTTGAGTAAATCGACAATGTTTCTACTTAAACAAATTTTAAAATATAGCTGCCATAGTTTGTCACTATTGTAATTTGAGCTAAAAAGAATTCTTCATCATAAATTAAATGTAAAATAAAAACTAGAAGAGATATAAATTTGATTCTTGCACTAAAATTACTGTAAAAAATTGGGCTGTACATAAAGTGGGGTGGCATGGAACAATATTGAATATTTTTGCCGTAGAAGTAGGAATAACTTGAAATTTTGATAGTTCTTATTTTTTTAAATTTGAAAGTTAATAAAATAAAGACCATTTGATTAGAAGACATTTTAAAAGACAAACACTCACAAAAATACCCATTCAAAATAATATGTATTTAAAATGAATAATAAGAAAAATCAGTAAACAGTGTTCCAAGTCTTATGGAACTTAATCAACATTCTTCTATCATTGAACAAACCGTTTCCGAAAATAAAATTGCAAAACAATAAATATTCTTGAAGATAACCGTTTGTTCCCATGGCTCTGCAATTCCACGCCAAATGAAAAGGGCCAATCGCCTTAATGCACTATAAAATATGACCTGTGGTAAAACGTAAGTCAATAGTGGAAAAAATAGAGCCCATGCATATATTTGGAATTTTGTACGGGTTGTGATAACATACCATAAGCTGGTCCCTTGAATATTCTGTGTTGGTCCATGGTGCGATGGACTCTGATGGGCTGAAACATAACAATCCCCTTTCATTGAAATGAATGAGATGGTTCATGCACACACAATCATAACAAGGTAAACACCCCCTTTTGGATAGAAGAGATACATAGTATCCCATTTTAGTTAACACTGAAATTAAATAAAGAAAAGAGGAAGGTAAATACTAGCTGTCTGTCTTGTCGGCTGGTTTACTACCACTAGCAGTTTACAGCACATTGTCCATTTGTCGTGTTAGTAGCGAGAGCCAAAAACAGGCAGACATACAGATAGGCAGACAGAAAAATAAAGGAACAGGCAGAGAGACAGACATAGAAAGGGGCAGACAAACATGGGGACAGACAGACATAGGGACAGACAGATATAGGAACAGACAGATATAGGGACAGACCGACATAGGGGCAGACAGATTTAGGAACAGACAAATATAGGGACAGACCGACATTGGGACAGACAGACATAGGGACAGACAGACATAGGAACAAACAGATTTAGGAACAGACAGATATAGGGACAGACCGACAATGGGACAGACAGACATAGGAACAAACAGATTTAGGAACAGACAGATATAGGGACAGACAGACATAGGGACAGACAGATATAGGGACATACAGACATAGGGACAGACAGATTTAGGGACTTACAGATATAGGGACAGACAGACATAGGGACAGACAGACATAGGGACAGACAGATTTAGGAACAGACAGATATAGGGACAGACAGACATAGGGCCAGACAGATTTAGGGACTTACAGATATATAGAGGAATAAACAAACATACGGAGAGTCAGACATACAGAGGTGCATATATATACATATATATACATATATATATATATATAAATACGGACATTATATGGGGTCGGTCAAAATTGTAAGTCCCACTTTTTTTTAAGTTTTTAGTCACATAAACATAATAATTTCAAAGTAAAAGGTTTCACGATTACAATATTCTATCTATATGAAAAGGTACCTATGTGAGTGAGTTAAGTTCGTGTAATATTTATAAAACTAAAACGAAGAGTCCCAGAAATATGTCCCTAGCCCTGCGATGTTTCATCTCAGCCCCGGGTTGTCGAGTCAGTAGTACCAAGGTTACGACGTCTCAAATCTCCGTGGAGGGGGAAGGGACGGATCGGCATTCCGAATAAACACACCCACACCTACTCGCTCTTCTCTGTCTGGTCCAAATCTCTCAGCATCCACCGGTCTGACCTTCGAAACAACCCACGGCCAACTCTGCGTATTTTTACAAGTCCATTTGGTTGGAGTTGTTTTATTATTTAAAAAAAAATTGAGGGTATTAACAAATCGAGACTAGAGACTTGAAGATGGAGACTAAACAAGACTTCTATTTGGAGATATAATTTTATACCGAGCCATTTATTTTTATTTTTAAAGTTCGTGGAAAATAGGTAGACCTACACGTGGAAAGATTGTCGTTTTTTTTAAAATTTATTTTTGCACCACGTCTACACTACCCTTCCAGGCAATCCGAATTTTAGTTTCACCAGGAAGGAAATAGTGATAAAGGTTATAACTTAAAGTAAAAGTAACCGCATTTGAGTGCAGGGAAAGTTAGAAACGACCCTCATTACACCTTGCCAATGTTAAAGCCATGGCCTCGCTACAGTTGCGGTTAGAATTCATACAGTAGCTCCATGACTTCTTTGGTGCTGACTGACAGCTGACGGCTTTTAAAAGTTACCAGACCAAATTATGTATCCCTACGCTGAACCATATAATCTACAAAAACATGTGTTTAACAGCTGTAACTTCTGACAGTCAAAATTTAGGTATATACCTAAATGTTGACTGTCAGAAGTCAGCTGTGAGCTGTCAGTCAACACCAAAGAAGTCATGGAGCTACTGTAGATAGTTTTTACTTTGCCTAGAGAGCCCGGGTTCAATGACAACCATAGCCACACAAACATATAGAGTTTGCTTTGGGGGTGAGTCTCCCCTTCCTTCCCCACCCTCCACCAATTACATTGTGTAAATGCTACCAAGTTATATTCCAATAAAGTCCTTGACAGCCATGACTATTTTATTTGGTGACTTTTCAGAATGAACCTTATTTAGATGTGCTAATGACTGAGCTAAGTCGTCATGACAGGACATATACAAATTCACGCAGTTCCTTCATCAAAGAGCGGTTCCTTTTTACAAAACAAGTCAAAAATGTAACACAGTGATGTGGCCTAGTGACTATTTTGTGAGGTAGCTAACGAAATGACACGCTGCTTGTACATCCATCGATGCCGGCAAGTTTCGGCGTGCGCAATAATACGTCACACTTCCTTTTGTCTCGAAACGTACGGTGATGGACGTTGTAAGGAGACAAATAATAATACGTTGTGCCTTTCATCACCTTAGCTGGAAGTAATTGTGTGTACACTTACCCCATTTGACGATGTCACCTATTTATAAATTTAAGCATCGGACGAAATTCATTGTTTTTACATTTTCAGCTTGTTTAAATTTAAGTAATCACGCACTCTCTGAAGGAATAGGAATTATGTGAATTTGTATAAACCCTGAATAATTGGTCGTGTCTGCAATGTAATGTAAGATGGCATTAACAAGTACTTCAAACAAGCCTCATAAAATTGCTTGATATTGAGTCTTTGGATTAAACCTCCCATGTCACTCATGAGTGCTTAAAGTACAATTTTTAATAGGACAACTAGAAAAGTTACTACATTTATTTTCATGTATTTCGACAAGTCAAGTTATCCTAATCTGTCACGTTTACTAGATACTATCAATAACTAATAACACTGGTAAAATCGTAAAATGTTATCATATTTGGCTAAAACAAATGTACGTTTGTATTTTTTAAGCCCTTCCTACGAAAATAGGTTTGTACACTGCATCAGCCCTCTCGACGCTGACCCAAACTATCGGGACTAGAATCGTTCGAATCCAGGCCAAGTTAACTGGAGCTGACTTTTCCACCAAAATGATTTTCAGTCATCTCACCAGATAAAAGTCGGTGCTCTTAGTCGTATACTTTCCTCACAATCACAATCACGCTTAAGGGCACGTGTAGCCGTACTACACAAGTTTATTTTTTTTAGAAATCACTTTGTCCTCATGAATGAGGTCAGCACTAATACATACCTTTCCTTCAATTAGGAATGTGATATTATACATATATTTTGTTAATATATATTCAGTAAAGTGGTAATTAATAAGCAAAGTTTCATGATCACTTTATCTTCTTTCGGCCCATTAGAAGCTCCGACTCTCGGGATTAGAGCCAGATAATTCGCTAACTGTTAAAATATATATTTTTTTTTTAGCACCACTGTTTACTCCTCATTAGGGTTATACGCCTATGTACTAATTACGCTAGTAAGTTAGGGATAAGGAAGGTTGAATTTAGAGGAATTGTATTGCATTTGCTTGGAGAGAGAGAGAGAGAGAGAGAGAGAGAGAGAGAGAGTGGGAAATTATTTAGGGAAAACTCCCTAAATACACCCGAGAAGGATTGAACCGTGATTTCCCCGTTATCAGCAGTCTAGTTTATTACAAAAGTAGCACCTTGAACCATGCGGCCACCTAAGTGGCTAACTATGATGTTACTTATATATTAGAGAAGTAAAACCTAGTCTTGATTTATCCAATCAATTATCCTCGTAGGAAAATTATATATTTCTTATCTCAATGTAAATATTGTGAAAGTCATAGCCCTCCCGCTTTCACTGAAAATAAGAGGGTGCATTTTTTAAACGTTATCTTCCTAATCTCACTTTCTAATCTTAGTTGGAATCACAAAAATACAACATTTTGTCGCTAAAACACAGCCTAGTTAAAAGTTCATGTAAAGCTATATTACGTTCCTAAGTTCACTTTAAACTTATAAGTTTATCAACGGTCTTAAGCTCAGCCCAACCCTTCAGTTTTATTGGTAGCATGTTTGTCTATTAAGCCAAAGATCCCAGTTCGATTCCCATTTTGTTCTATCATTATTTTAGTTTTTAATTCGTGGGATCATATAATCAATACATTTATAAGGGCATGTTAAATACGCCCTTTATAATTTTGTTAGCACCACGGAAAGTTGAATTTATAGTAAGTGTACCCACATTTGCGTGGAGGGAGAGTGATAAACCATTAAGGAAAAGCTACCATTAGTACACCTGACCATGGATTAAACCCTGATTCCTCGTCTTCAGTAATCTAATATATTGCGAGAGTAGCACCTTAGACCATGCGGCCACCGAAGAGAGTCCTACATAATAAATTATAGATCTAATGCATGGACAGGGTACTAATGTTCTAATATAACTATTTGATACAAATACCAAAGCGAGATCCCACACCCTTAACTTCACGCCCTAGAGAATTTAACTTGACCTACTAACCTAATTTACAGTTCCTCGTCGTGACAAACGCATTAGAAGGATTACTAAACATTTTCCCTTGAATAATTTCACCAACAAATATGAATTTGCTACTTTTCTTTGTAAATGTCTATGAGTAATAAAAGGTAAAAAAAAACGAGCAAACGTTACTTTGTGTGCTCACACTAAATCATCAATAGACACACAAACACACACACACACACACACACAGAAAAATGGTATCATTTGAAGGTCCTCTTGGATAAGAAGCGAATACGCCAAAAGTATGCAAATTGTAAGCAACTTTGTGCAAATTTTTCAACACCTATTTCTGTGTTGGTATGGGAAATATTTGGCCCACTTATCACCTTAATTTCGATCCGGACGTACAAAGTTAGCAAGTCTCGAGGTGAGGGTGCCTCCCACACACACGAGACACGTCGGGAGGGGGGG
>CABFWO010001422.1:142364-162671 GCA_902155825.1 Timema genevievae | reverse complement strand
TTATTTGAGTATTTAAGGGGGAGGGGTATTAGAGTACGAGGGACATAATGGGTGAACGTTTAGAGAATTCATAAAAAAAAGGCCGCATGTCCTAACTAACGACCAAGTACTGGGTGTTGTTACATTCTAGGTTTAGTTTTGCTTATAAGTCATGTTCTGATAGGTCAGTCCAGAGAATGTACGTTAAATATCTCAAATAAAATAAATCAAACAAAAATTAAACATTTCAGGTCGACTGGGGGATTGGCTGACATACGAATATACGATCCTAAGAGTCGTGGAGAGGCTGATATTGAATCAGACCATCGGAATTGGGTGGGTCGTGTTGAGAGGGTGATTTTTTCGATATATATATATATATATATATATATATATATAATACGAATGAGTAGGGAAACAAAAGAAGAAAAAAAAAACATAAAATAAGGTAAGAGTGAATAATTTTCGACGGCTGTTACGGGAAATGTCATAGTTTGGAGATTAATAAATGGCTAGAATCACAGATCTAGCCTTCCATAAACATATAAAGTAAATTCATAGTAGAATCACCACATTACATCTAAAGATAAATAAAGATGTTTTTAATGATGTTGAAGTTTAGATGGAAGGGGATTCAAGACAAGGTCAGTGTTCTATCAGTTGTTATAGCAAACTTTATTTCTTTTGCAAAATAAATACAATATTGCTCCAACAGAAACAGGTTTATTTTTCTAAACATGTTAGCCCTTATTGCTCTTGAATATTTATAATGAGCATATTGATATTCGATGAAAAACTATTTTAATTGAAGATAAATAGCTCTCATAAAAATCTAGGACACCCTCAACATATATACAACAACTGTTGATATTACCATGAGTATAAAATTAGACTCTATATTTCTGTTGGAGCAAAATTGTTTGACATGGAAATTGCAAAAAGACTGAGCTTATCTCGAGCTACTTTCCGTCTCACCTAATGACCAATTTTTATCCACTTACCAACTCCCCCTTAAAGAAACCTCACCGTAGTAGTTGTAGTAGTTGTAGAGTCCAGAGTAGTCCATCCTTGGTAGGACCTTGTCTCATAGTCTTTACCTGAATCACTCGTTAGTATTGACGGGCCTTGAGGAATATTATCACCCATTGGACGCATCATTCTGCTCATTATCATAGTCTGAGTGCCACTTGAATTCACAAATGTAAGAATACACTGACTGCTATACAAGGAACATGTCTTAAGGCCCACTTACACTATGTAACAAGTTTTGAAACTTTGTGTTTCAAAATAATGTTTTACAACATGTTAGAAAAATCGAATGAAAAATGTTATAAGACATTTATTTTTTATAACATTCTTAGTGGTTATTTTTAACAAGTTATCCGTTATCAATCAAGTATCGGTAAATATCAAAGAAAAATATGTAATTTTTGTTTTCAAATATGTTGCACCTGTTACAGAACTGTTTAATTTATGTAACAAGTTGGCTAAACTGTTCTATGAATGGAATAGCATCCCTGAACAAGGTGTGTTTTTCTCTCTATTTGGTTACAGTAGATAATTAGGTACTCAAACTCCTGGCTTGTCATCCGAATAAAGTTCTTAAAACTGCCATCAGTCTTGAGATCCCCAGCCAACAGGTCGTGGCCATCACGTTGAAGATCAGCCAACAGGTCATGGCCATCACGTTGAAGATCAGCCAACAGGCCGTGGCCATCACGTTGAAGATCAGCCAACAGGTCATGGCCATCACGTTGGAGATCAGCCAACAGGTCGTGGCCATCACGTTGAAGATCAGCCAACAGGTCGTGGCCATCACGTTGAAGATCAGCCAATATGTCGTGGCCATCACGTTGGAGATCAGCCAACAGGTCGTGGCCATCACGTTGAAGATCAGCCAACAGGTCGTGGCCATCACGTTGGAAATCAGCCAACAGGTCATGGCCATCACGTTGAAGATCAGCCAACAGCCCGTGGCCATCACGTTGGAGATCAGTCAAAAGGTCACTCGCACAGTATTAGCTCTCGCGAGTAGAGGTGGCCAAACTCAAAATAGTCTTTCGGCCATTTTTTTGCACAACACTACACAAACCACGGTTGCAGGAAGAACATCCTCCTCAGACGCCATTATTAAGACTAGATTAAACATGTTATAATTTGTTAGACAGTTTTTAATCTTTTGTATCAGTATTATATAAAATTCAAATGTAACAAGTTACAAAATAACATTGTTTTAAAACCTTTTTTGTTACATATCTTTGATCTTTTTAATGATTTGGTGATTTAGAGCTATTTTGCGAAGCGGGTTGCATCCTATATCGACACACCTAAGCACTCTCAACTACTATCGATTTTTAAGAAAGTTTAACTTTATATGCTTTAATATTTCATTTAATTCTTATATGTCAGGATGGCCGAGCGGTCTAAGGCGCCATACTCAAGTGTAGAACTTTCTGACTCCGAGAGTCCAGAGTATTCTGGTCCTCAGATGAGGGCGTGGGTTCGAATCCTACTTCTGACAATATTTTATCTAATCTTAAATTGACAGTTTTATCCAACGAGATTTAAAATTAGCTTTGACAACCAATAATAGTTTGCGTTGAGGTCAATATCTTATTTAACTAATTATATATTTATCAGTAATTTACCAAAAAATGTATCTATACACAATTATATTATGCATTTTGTTAGTAAATAAGTTGTACATTTTGTTTTCTATATCATATGTAATTGCATACTATCCTGGATTCTAACTCTCGGCCTTCAAAGCCTGAAATAGCATTCAGTCCTCGGAGAAAGTTTGCAGACGCCTGATGTAGAATTTTAGTTTGGTAAAGTTGTGTTTTAAGAATCACGTTTAAATCTCAGCTAAAGGACTCGTATGAAAAAGTAAAATTCGGATTTTATAAGAAAGCAGGTTTGACTCAAATCTAGTTGAACCAATGATTACATAAAATACCTAAGTCCAAATTTCATAGTTTTGAGAAAACCAAAGAAAACTGTTTGGATGCAAAATGTATTGGCTTATTCTAGATTATTGTTGGGTATTTTGAAAATGTTCATTTTGTTGTAATATTCCACAAATTAAAAAAAAATTAAATTCGGAACTCTCTTTACAACATCAATTTTAATTACTAGGACTAAGGTCCCTTCTGCAATCAACAGTGAAAAATAATTTCTAGAATTCTTGAAAATACCTGGTTTGTGGTTAGAGTATAAATTAAAAGTAAATAACACTTGAGTGAAATGCAATTTTATATATCCAACATTAATTCGTATTAAAATGTGTCCATACAGTGAATAACAAAGTAATCACTGGTTCACTTGATTAAAATCTGCATTACAGTGTGCTTTAAATTACCTGCTTTTGATGATTGCAGTTCTGTAACATTCAGAATAAAAATCTACACCAGGCTAGGAACATGTATTTAACCAACCCAAACAGTAAACATATTAAAACCTTTAAATACTGGGATATCACTGGCTAATTAATATTTTCTCTGCATGTAATATTGCACTAGATAGTATATGTTTCGATATGATTGCAGTTCTATAGCATATGCCAAAACAACAACACAAGTAAAATATACTTTAATACAAATAATAATAATAAACAATATTAAAATGTTCAAACACTTTCTCACAACATCTAAATAAAATGCTCAAAAATACCTACTCTGTTAATCTTGCATTATTTTACCATAAAGTTAACAGCGTCTCAATATGTGGTACAAGAAACCAACAATATCCAATAATAAACTCTCCTTATGCAGACTTACAAAGTTTTTACTGGCTTCCTAATCATATTGTCTCAAGGAGGTAGGCCACTGGCGAATTTCATTCCAAAATTCTTGTGCTGCCTCTGTTTGTGGGACAAATCTCAAACTGTTGTTTATGTCTTCCATTTTCTTCACAATAATTGGCACATAGCCTTCAGGGTACGCAAGCACATTTGTAAATGTAATAATATTTCCTGCAAATTTAAGAAGACCCATGATGAATGTGTCACACACCAACCCATTAATGAATGTAGACAAACTACTGCACTACTACTACTACTACTATCTTCATTAGTATATCAGAAATTATGGTAAGTAGCAACTTGTAAAAACACTTTTTTGTCTCTTGGATCTAGCCTGTAGGTGGTTTAAACAAAGCAACGGTTCCTTTTATACAATTTTGACCACCAGGATTTAAATTCAAGAATGTATTTACTTTTTATTATTTTAACGGTATACTTATCTTGCACACTTGAGGTCATTATCATTTCTATCAGTTTTCTTTAATTTCATCTTAAACACCCCAAAGTCCCTATCACAGGATAGAAAGGAATGTCCTCTAATTGTGAAACATTTCTCAACCGTTTTAAATCTCCCTGAATCTGCCAAAGTCTGACCCAGTCTTATCATATTGTTATTTTTATTTTGCCCTGGACAGTTGTCACTGAACAAATGCAGTTATTTAATATCAGGAAATTCATGATTGCCACTTTTATTCTGGACCCGTTTGTCCTTAGGGATTTTTCCTTCTACGAAAGGGCCCGCAATCTTTTAACTCTCTTATCAGTTACATCATGCAAACTGAAAAATGCTTATCTGCATACCTGTTTACGTGTACTTCCATTCATGAAGTAGTACTTGCAATATTTGTTTTTCAGATGAGCATTTTCTTTACTTGGACGATGCCGTTTTACATCATAACACTCATATAAGCCTTGTAGATACAAATCTTGATCATTTCTGAACCAATGTTTAAGAAATGACTGAGAATGGAAATGTTCACATTGTCACTGAAGTTACTGCAGCACTTTCATGGTCACTTACACGCTTGGCAAATATACTTTTCTGGTATAACCTTTCCACTCTAATTTGTATGCTCTAAGCCTTTTATTTTAGCTTTTTTAATTCTGTTTCTCTTGTATCCTGAGCTGTTTGACACCTCTTATTTTATTCCCCTACCTTTTTCAACCTCATTACCAATCCCACTCATACTGACACTCACTTTTTAACATAAAACAGTTTAAAACATTAAACTTATATCTAACTCACCAATTATTGATGGAGAATGTTGTTGGTGCTTCCATCTACTGAGAGAAAAAGGTTATCAGTCCATCCTTGACACGTGGACCTGACTGGGAAGAGCAGAAAGGACCTCAGTCCTGGGCTCGGATCCTTTCTGCACTCAACCATACATTATTTTTCCTGTATTTTCTACACGAGTAGTGAGATTGGGGTCCTTTCTATGCCCAAATGTAGCTCTTGCCTCAAGGAACACTATACTGCATCGACCCATTTAGCCCAAAAAATGGACTCGGGGTCCTTTTTGCAATCGTTGATGCAGTTGTATAGTATTAAGGTAGGAGTGTAAGGGACGCGAGAAAAGGGCAGTGTTTTTACAGTTTTAATAGAAATACCTTTGTTTTTGCCAAAATAAAACAAAGATGGCTCCAGTATAAAAATAGTTTAATTTTCTTCACATTGTGATATCAACAGTTGTTTAATATCTGTCATGAGCATAGCGGAATTAGATGAGAAACTTTTTAAATGAAGAGAAAAGTTGTCATTAAATTCCAGGACACCGTTGACAGATATTCAACAACTGTTGATATCACCATGGGAATACAATTAAACTCTGTGTAAGTATTGAAGCAATATTTGATTTATTTTGACCAAACAAAGTTTTGATAATTATAAAAACTGCCAAGACACTTACTTAACTCGCGTTCCCTAAACTCCCACCTTAAAACATTAATTAATTTGGACTCAAGAGTCTAGGATTCAATCTTGATTGGCTGTAATAGGTGAAGGGTTGGGAGGGGGCCAGGTGTTGGGGGGTATATACCTGCAGCCGATCAGGGAAGATAGTTTAAGTTGTTGTAGCATAGTCATGGCACTAGAGTGTTTGAGTAACATCTACATTATTTCTTAGCATTGGACAACTTTGTGCACCACTATTTGCCCTGCTGAATAAAGGTAGAATTTAAAGTGAATGTACTAGCATTTACTCATAGAGAGGGTGGGTGAGAAACAGCAGGAAAGCCACGTTAGTAGACTCGGCTAGAGTTGAACCTCCAATCTCCCCCAATCAGTGGCAGACCAGAGATAACGAGACCACCGCCTTAAACCATGCGTCCACTGGTGCGGGCTGACAGCTTGGAATGGTTGCGCTGCTGGGAAGGAGGGTGCGCATCTCTCTCCAATATTAGATTTGTTCAAAGAATGTACGTGAGTATACGGAAGAGAAGCAAGAACAGACGTTTCCGCTCCTGGAGTTTTTTGGCTCGGAGACAATCTGACAAGTCAAGGTGTACAGACCTACACCTAGGGTGGCACATTACCGCACCAGGCTTTATGTTGTCATACCACCGCTTATTATTACTATGTGTTCTGTCTCAAGACAGGACCACGCCTTCTGTCGGTAAACTTATCCCGCCAATGCGCCCTGTCCTCTGCCTTCTTCTCCTAGAATTTTCTTCTTTCCTTCAAGTCATCCAATATTTGAATCCTTCTTCTTAAGCGCCTATTTCCCTCAACCTCTCCTTCTATGACGTCGTGCAGAAGATAGTTCCTTCTAAGGAAGTGTCCGATCCAGTTTCTTTATACCAAAGAATCACATCTTCTCACCCACTCTTTTTAGAACTTGTTCATTTCTCACCTGTTGGTCCATCTCATTTTCTCAAGTCTTCTCCAGCACCAGATTTCAAAGATTTCCCAATATTACGGTAGTTTTGATTGATTATTATGTTACCCAATCCAGTGGTGTATGGTGCCACTCTCGCAAAATACTGGATTATCGGTGATAAGAAGATTTGGGTTTGAATCCTACCTGCGTGCATTAAAAGTTATTTTTCTTAAATGGTTTTCCACTCTCCCTCCACGCCAATACAAGTACAATAATTTCTCCAAGTATTACCTTCATAGCCCCTGGCTTATTGGCGTTATTAAACTGTATTCATCCAGGATGGTTTGGAGAGAAGGTAAATAAATAATAATTAAAAATAAATACCGTTATATATTATTACAATTAGATATTGATCAAGCGTAGCGAGCTACTGTTTTAACTTGACCATTAGAAATTTCGTCTGTCTGTCCATCTGTCTCTCGAGATGTTGGTTCTACGATAACTGTCAAATCCATGGAACAATTTTAGCCAAATTTGGCAGGGATTATTTTTTAACCTAGGCCAAATAACGCATTTACATAGATTTACAATATGGTTGTTTGTTTCAATATGGTGATCTCTCAAAAGGTTTTCCCTTTAATAGCTTATATCAAGTAGTTTCAATCTAAAATCCTAAGCAACCAACCAAGTATAAAGGGCGTATTAAAAAGAAAAAGTTGACATATTGCTGACCCTTTATGGCACACTAGTGGATCATGGGACACAGGTTTTAAAAGGCTGCTCCAGGAGAATGTACTAGTTAGCGAAACTTGCGATACGACCAATATAAGCTACGTCTGTTAGAAGGACGGCTGGTATTGTGTGTATGTGTGTGGGCGATTGGAGATAGCACTAGCCTTTCCTTTTTACCTTGAGATAACACACTTCGTAGTTTTCTTTACGCTCTAATTCTTATTTACAAGATAAAAGTGTTTGTAGGGGAGGCTTAGGGTTCGGCCAGACTGACAAGAGTGCGAGCGAGTGAGCGCGCAAGCGACTGGGTGGCCAGACTGGCGAGCGAGCGCGTGATTAGCAGATAGCTCTCGTTAGTTGTTGACGAGGAGACTCCGAATCTTGGCTGAGTGAACTAAGGAGGGTTTTAACAAGTGATTTATTGTTGTGGTTTTCTCATCCTCTCTCCACGCTAATGGTGATTCTTATTTGTAAAGGCCTACTTTGATAATATTGAAGTATTTTAACATATCAGTTTTACATATATATAAACCATACCTATATATACATATATGTATGGTTTATGAGCTTACCAATTAAATTAGGCCGCTAGTAGCAAGTATGCTAAACCTTTCGATAGTAATAAAAATGTCAAAATGAGAAGTTTTCCTAGCACTCAATGAACCAACATACAATAATATTGCCTAGCGCCTGTAAACTATACAGTACCGGGCCGAGAGCGCGCGCTCAGTCGCTCGCTCGCTCCAGTCTGGCCACCTTTCATTACAACCAATGTGTTCTATTTTATATTTTAGTCGCTCGCTCGCTCAGTCTGGCCGCCCACTTAGAGAGAATATAGAAGTACATTAGTTCCATTAAACGACACAGGCCATTGGATTTAAAGACGTGTGGCCTAACGGCGATTTATACTTCCCCACGGGCTAAGGCGGCAGCCTTAAAGGCCACTTGATATGGCTATTCTCTATGAATACAATGTAGGCCACTATTAAATATACTATTAATTTGTTTTCTCTCTAATTTGATCACCGAGCCAAATAAATGGCACAATGTACCACACATACTTTCTCTCAATTTTATCTTAAAATAGAGACAATTACTAAAAAAAAAACTCATATGACTTTTGAAAGGAAATAATAAGTTATACACTGCTGCACATGCACTCCATCAAAGATTATAAATGGAATAATATACCCTGTTACAGAAACAATGAGAAAAGAGGAACATCTATGTCTATCAAAGAGCATAACATTCCATTTTAATAATTTTCAGACCAATAAAAAATATATATTTGCTTATAGCTCAGAAACTATTCATTTTATAAAAATATATTTCAAGCGAAAGATTTATATTTTTAATAGCTCTACAACTTAACGAGGCTAACTTATTTCATATCTGAAATAGTTGCGGAGATGTGATCAAAATTGGAAAACTCTGCTTATGTAAAATAACCTAAAACTAATTTTTGTTGGGAAATATTAGTTTCAATTCTATTTGTAATGTTAAACAAAGCCGAGATATAAAATTTAATCAAAAACGTTATAGCAGATTTTGAGAAAAAAAAATTTTTTTATTTTCCCTTCAGTAAACTACCTTTGAGTTTAGGGTTTTATATCTAGCTCAAAATATCACATCAAAGGAACTTCATGAAAACCTTAGATATCAAGTTTTAGCTCAATCGGTAAAATGGTTTTGGCTCTAATCTGTGAGACAGACAGACACACAGACAGACAGAGTAACGGCATCGCATGGAGAAAATTATGTTCTCAAATATTTTATATTCCAAAATATAAAATTCTGAAATAACGTTAGATCTGTAATGATTTTCGTTTACTACTCAACCTTGCATAGTCTTTACACCAAGAAGAAAGAAAAGAACACAGCCGAGCTACTTCAGTCTACGCTAAAAGAAAACCTTGCGTATTTCACAGACCCACACAATACAGAGAGACGCGAAAAGACGTAAAAGTTTCTAAAAGATTGAAACTCGTAAATAAGTTCTGTCTTCCTACAATACAATGTGTTAAAAAGTTGATGTCAAAACGCTTAAAGAAAGACTGAGAACAGTGAATATGTGTAATGTACTGGAAGTTGGAAATGCGGCTGTCTTGTCTAGGAGCTCTACCGGAATATATCGTTCCTTGGATTGGGGCCAAACACACTCAGGCATTGTGGGAACAAAGAGCGTCTCTAGTGTCTAGAATCGTGTACTCACGGATTATTATTCACAAAGAAAGGGGGGAATGTATATTCGCACAAGTGATTATCCTTGTGGGCCAACACAATGAAAACCCACTGATATACACTCTATTTTCTTACTGCCCAATGTGTTTTATCTATAGAAATTGTTAAATGCTGATTACGGGGCGACCAGATTGGGTGAATTTTCCTATAGTGGTTTCCCACCCTCATTCCACGCAAATGTGAGTTGACTACTTTTAAAATGTTTCCTTCCTCCTCCTTATTATTAATTATTAATTAGTAATTATTATGCATGCATATAACCTAGACAGGTAGCTAGACGCGGCGATAAAAAATTGTTACAGCTACAGTCGTAAAAATTTTAAAAAAAGGGCTTTTTTAGGTAGGCTAAGCACCAATAATTACTTTTTACTAACAATAACTTATTGTCTAACTCCTGCACCGATGTGCATGCGGGCTAAATATCAGGCTCATCTAGTTGTAGGCCATTCGACAAGCAATCCTCTGAGAATGACTGAGACCTTGTGAGGCTATTATGTTTTGGTTGTGATTGTAGCATAGTGTGGCAAGAAGGGTACAATTGATAGTGGCCAGCCAACACGGACCTACTGTGCTAGAGCTTGTCTCAAAAGTAGGAGCACCTACCAAAGTTACGTGAAATATGATCTATCAGTAACATGGCGGTAGCATGGCAGTAACATGACAGTGACATGCCATTACCATGGTAGTAACGTGGCAGAAACATGGCAATAACATGACAGAAACATGACAGTACTATGGCAGTAACATGACAATAGCATGATAGTACCATGGCAGTAACATGACAGTAGCATGATAGTACCATGGCAGTAACATGTCAGTAGCATGATAGTAGCATGATAGTACCATGGCAGTAACATGTCAGTAGCATGATAGTAGCATGATAGTAACATGACAGTACCATGGCAGTAGCATGATAGTAGCATGATAGTAACATGACAGTACCATGGCAGTAACATGGCGGTAGCATGGCAGTAGCATGATAGTACCATAGTAGTAACGTGGCAGAAAAATTGCAGTAACATGACAGAAACATGACAGAAACATGACAGTACCATGGCAGTAACATGACAGTAGCATGATAGTAGCATGATAGTAACATGACAGTAACATGGCAGTAACATGGTAGTAACATGACAGTAATATGGCAGTAGCATGACAGTAACATGGTAGTAACATTACAGTAACAAGGCAGTGACATATAAGGGACGATACTCACATTTGACACAAAGCACATCGGAATCATTTTGAAACATTAATTTTTATTTAGTAATAATGTTTGCCTCTGATGATGATGTTTTTGCCCTATTGAATTGAGTCAATGTCATTAGATATAATATTTATGTCCACGGTAAACGACCCTTTTTAGAGCATCCTTTTTGGTGAGCAAATGTAAAAAGAAAGTGGTGCTTTCAATGTTTTAAGGAGTTAAATATGTAACAAGAAAAATGTTAGTCGTTTTACAGAATTAATAAAGCACCATTCCATTTATTATTCGTATAACCTGAACTGGTGATAAGGCCTGGTACTAATATATAGGCCTATACATTTATTTTTACTCAGAAAAACTAAACCTGGAGTTTAAAAATTTTAAAACACGATACAAACTTTAGGACATGTGTATCGCCTGAAGAACAAACCTTAATAACTTTATCAATTGTCCAGCGAATCAAATGAACTAATTTTCCCGTAACATGTGTCAAAAAGTGAAGCACGCAGCCATCATCTGACCCTGACGTGGCGTGTGTCATGTCTGACTCACATATTTACATTGGTTGAACCGGAAGATACTTGTTAGATCACATATCACGCTATTTTGGTGGGCCCTCTCCCTCTTATATTCTATTTTAAACTTGTCCCTCTGTAATTTTTGCACCGGAGTTTTTAACTTTGATCTGTCTTTGTCCAAGGGAGTTGGGACTCTTTTTTTAGCAAAAATACATAGGCTTTCATATTTTAAAATAATCTATATAAATGAATCTGGTCAAAACGTATTTATTGTATTAAGAACCAGATTTATAAACTATGCGCTTGGACAATATATTTGAATAACTAAGCACTTTAACTAGAATAGTTTAAGTGACAAATATTTAAAGGTGCTTGGTTGTAGTTGAAACATTTATCAGGTGAACTTTTTGTTTTTATTACAATATTTAATCTTAATAACCACACTTGTGGTCACGTAGATAAAGGCATCAGTCTCTCTTATCTGTTTAACAGACTACGAAAATTGTAGCACGGCTGAATGTACAGTGGTGACGTTCCTATTTTTGATTAATTATGAACCACTGGTAGCTTAGCCGCTGGAACATCCAACATAAGTAAATTATGAACCACTGATATAGCTTGGCTCCTGGGACATCCAACATTAGCGAATTATTAACCACTGGTAAGATCATCAAGTTGCTCTAGTTTTAGATCTTTATGGAATTTATATATCGTTTCTTACAAATGTATGCACCTTACACGCTAGCATGACTGTTTTATTTTGAACGAGTTGTAACTTATTTCTGATGATTTTAGCTGCGTAACCCCAGACTTGGCAAGCGTAACTTATAAAAAGGTGGATTACTACTTTATGTATATTTTTATTCCATTTTTAATTGATAGGGTTGTATCTCATTTTTAGAGGGGTATAATATTTTATGATTAAATTAGCTTTAGTCTGGGTGTGAAATTTCCAAGTTAACTTTTTATCCGTGTGGGGACTGAGGTACTTCAACGATCAGGTCGAGTATTTTGCTGGAAAGGTGGGGCCAGAGACCCTTCAGGGTATTCTTGCTGGACGTTATGTAAATCAGGGCTTCCAAATTTGGTCAAGCCCGGAGGGAATTGCGGGACTGGTCGAGCCGCCAAACTCTGCATCGACATGTACACACCTAATAAATACTACAACTCACTTGCTCGAGTTGAAAACAAAACGCTAATAACGGACAGACGCTATGTTTCGTGCAAACATGTTCTCATTTTTTCAGATTGATCAACAGGACGCTGGGATTCCAAACCATTAACACTAAACACTTAGCGAGTTATTTTCAAGAAAGGAAACAGAAAGAGGTGTGCAAATTATGGGTGAGTAATAGGAAGGTGGAGAGAGGAACAGAATGGATTAGGGAAACAGAAGTCTACAATGGACTTAATATTTGCCATACGACAGCTGATCGAAAGAAGGTATGAATTTGGGAAATACTTAGTAATGGCATTTATGGATGTGGAGAAGGCATATGATAGCGTTGATAGAAATACAGTTTGGAAAGTGATGGAAGAGGCCGAAGTGGAAAAAGGAGTTGTGATGAGAGTGAAACAAATATATGAGGATAACAGGAGTTTTGTTAAGATAGAGAGTGGGAGGACGGAATCATTCCAATTAAAAAAATCGAGTGGAGCAGGGGAGTGCCCCCTCACCACTACTATTTGTGATGGTAATGGAAATGGTCAAGAACAAAGCGGCAGGAAACTCAGGGAGGAAAGAATGAGAGCCATGATGTTTTCTAATTACTTGATTCTGTGGGGAGAGAAGAAAAAAAAAATACAGGAACAGTTACAGGGATGGAATGAGAAAGTGAATGAGTGTGGAATAAAATTTAGCATGGCAAAGTGTAAAGTGATGGTAATGGCAAAGAAGAGGATAAGGCTTAGTAAAGCTATACAGTTGGATGAGTAGAGCTGAGAAAAGTTCAGAAAGTAAAATATCTTGAAAGCAAGATTGAGGAGAAAGTTGGAAGTAGAGAGGATGTAATGAGAAAATGACAGAGTTTTTCTATATTTGAGAGTTGTTCTATAGGTGTGTAAGAGACCTGCTATGGAGAAGAGAAGTGTCCTTGAAGTATAAGTGTTTTACAAGGCGTACTTTGTACCCATTGTCACATATGCTGCATAAACATGGACATTGAATGTAGGAGATACTAGGAAAATGGAGGACTTGGGAATGAA
The DNA here is from genome assembly GCA_902155825.1 of Timema genevievae. NCBI lineage: Eukaryota > Metazoa > Arthropoda > Insecta > Phasmatodea > Timematidae > Timema > Timema genevievae. The sequence goes on along the minus strand of CABFWO010001422.1, from coordinate 149,168 downwards.
ATACGTCAGGTCAGCTGTCACGAGGATAAAGAAGTTTAGGAATGAAGTTATCAGGGAAAGAGTATGGGTACAGGGAGTACATGAGATAGTAGAGGAAGCAAGACTGAGGTGGCATGGGCGTTGGAGTGCATGAGATTGTAGTGGAAGCAGGACTAAGGTGGTATAGGCGTGTAATGAGGATGTTGGAGTACATGAAATTGTAGAGGAAGCAGGACTAAGGTGGTATGGGCGTGTAGTGAGGATGTTGGAGTACATGAAATTTTAGAGGAAGCAGGACGAAGGTGGTATGGGCGTGTAATGAGGATGTTGGAGTACATGATATTGTAGAGGAAGCAGGACTAAGGTGGTATGGACATGCAATGAGGGAGGTGAGGGAGAATATGCCAAAGAAAATGTTGGCAATTAAGTATGTATGAAAACGACTGGAAGGGAGGCCAAGAAATAGATGGGAGGAGCAGATAACAGAAAGTGTACAAGTGAGAGGAGAATAATGGAAGCAATTAAAGGAGAAAGAATGTTGTAAGTATAGAGGACCATTAAGGTATTAAACTAAACTGCACCGGCCACAGGCTTGAAACAGTTAATGATGATGATGATGATGATGATGATGATGATGATGATGACTTAACGACTCAATACTTGATAATAAATTTTCCAAACTTATTATAAATAAATAACATATACGTTCGATCGAATGTACAACACTAATTGTATTACCAGTAAATTTGGATTCGATTAAGGGGGGGAGTAGAATTACCTCTTTGTCGACTCCCAGAAAAGGGGTAGAGAGCAAACTCAAGGTGATCGGCTGTGAACCGGTCGCGGGTGGGAGGGGGGTGAACTCCCCCTCCTGTTTCCCACTCAAGTCCTATACCTTGTTTCTGTTAGGGGACATGAGACCCAGTAGTGCTAGTAGATACTTGACATCCCCTGTAATTATCTAATCGCTAGAGGAAATATGTATCAATCACATTAACGCTAACAGAAGCATGAATCCTGAACTATATTATCGCAGGTTTTTACCCTTTACTCTGACCAAGAGGTCCTACCTTTAATTTCTCTCAATGGCGTGGTCCTAGGGACATTCTTTTTGAAATGCCGGGATCACCCTACCATACTCTTTTAGAGTCGTACCTTATTTTCTTGTGTTCAAGGATTTTAAAGTGAATAGGCTTCGGCTTGACGCGCAAATGGTCTGCCGGTTCCTCCCCCCCTTCCCCTTTACCTTAGCTCACGTTTATCCCCCAACTCCCCCTCCTCACCTTAAGTGCTCACTTCGGTAGATGAGCTTTATTTCCAAATTAACCAACCTCTTGATCCGGTAGACAATGCCTCTTACTACTGATCTAGAGGCCCCGGGCTTGATTCCCGGTGAAACCATAGGTATTTTTCCCGAAAGGAACTTTTCCATAACCCAGTTAATTAGGCTTAAGTTAGGTTTAAGATTTCTATTGATATCAAACATTCATAATCACTATCATCAAGTCGTCTCATTGCAGTCGTGAGAACAACCTCCAAGGTATACCTTAGGTAACGTTGTGTTCCGGTAGAGCAGCTAAAAGTCTACACAAATGGCAACCGAACTAAATACTGCATCTGTTACGGTAATATATGCCAAACAATAAGAAAAAAGAACTTATATGTGTACTAAAAATAAAAATTTAATTTGATTAAAACTGTATTTTTACCTCATTTAAAAAGCTGACAGTGTACTTTACATCAGTGCATAAAAACAGTGTTTTTAAAGAATTGATGCACTCAGGAAAGAACAAGCGGGCGTTTTACCCCTTCTACCCCCAAGATTGCTAGCAGTTTTAATAAAATTTGCCTATATAAAGTATTTTTATTATAATTTAGAACACTGAAGATCTGTCAAACGTATAGGTCAAAACTACAACTTTGTATTCAAAAAGTGTAATTTTATACAAACTAAAAGTGACCTTAAGATTCTAAATTGTATAAAAAGTACAGAAATAATCGCTTCAATTCATTATATAACCTCCCACACTCTTAAAAATAAAATAAAATATTATCGAGATTAAATATCTTCTTAAGAACTATTTTGTTGACTTTTTACTATATTTCTTATGGTTTATCTCTTTTATAAACACTTCTACGTAGTCGATTTTCCTTATTTATTCAAATATAGCCTTTTTTTAAAAATATATATATATATATTTAATATGCCATGTTGGTGCTGGAACCGTCCGATACCAATATTATTAAGTCGTTCATTTGTGGAGTAAGAATAATATGGATAATTTAAAAAAATTGTATTGACCACATCTAACTTCCCGTTCAGGCTAGACACACCTTATCCAGGATACAGGGATAGCGATGAGTAAATCAAATTGTAGAGAAAATGTACTTTCATTTGCGAGGAGGGAGAGTAGAAAATAATTGAGGTAAAAACAACCCTCAACAAACCCTGCTATGATTCTAACCCTAACCTTCCCATCGCCCTGAAACCACACTTGGTGAGCCTGACATCTAGTCCTCGTGGCCACCAATGCGGGTTATATCAATGAACTGGACAATGTTTCCTGTCGTGATCTTCCCTCTTTGTAACGAGGGGAATTAGGGCCACGTATAGTTTTTTTTAAACTTTCTCATTTTTTATCTTCATGTATGTTTTTATAAATAGCTCAAGGGGTTGTAGATTAATTTAGCGGGAGGGGGGGTGGGGCGGAACGTCTGGGTAAGAATCAAAAAGGTAAAGGGAGAGTGGATGAGTGAGAGGGAATGCTACAGAGCTGATTACAGTCCGATTGCAATAGGAAGGAACTTTATCAACAGTTATACAAGCTACTCACACAATTTCCAAATCAGGTCATGTGATTTTTAATATTATTATTCTCTATTTAATTATACTTAGGATTAAGTAAAATGTTTCGATGTTCACTGAAAAAAGAAATGTTTTTTTGTATTTTCTCTAAAAGTTTCTTCCTACATGAATCAAACTATATTTTCATAAATGTACAGTAATAATAATAATAATAATAATAATAATAATAATAATAATAATAATAATAATAATAATAATTTTTATTGACCTGATGAATTAAGGCACTGACCCTCTTCCATTTAACTAGAGATTAACTATAATACACATTACATCTATTTGACTATAACCACATAATAATATTACAATAAATTTCAAAAAAGTATTTTCACATCATCGTATCTTACTCCCTGTTCAGATTATAATAATTTATGATAATTACTCTAATGGGGTAGAAATGAGAAAGAAAGTATTTTTAATATTAATATACCCACATTCACGTGGAAGGAGAGTGGGGAAACAATCCCTCAGTAAAACCGACTAGGATTCGAACTCCGATCTACTCGTCATCAGCAGGCCAATCTAACAAGAGAGTGACACCTTAGACCATTCGGCCACTGTATTGAGTTAAAAAAAAGTTAAATAAGTAAAATAAACTATTTGCACGCTCACTCATACACTCATTCAAAGCTCAAATTACGTCTAGCACTTATTTTAGTTTATTTGATGAGTTTTGACCAAAACTCAATGTTCGACCAAATAAAGCTACTTTGTACGTAAGTTAGGAGAAAATTAAAGTTAAAAGTAAACAATATAGGTTGCACTGAGAACTGTATTAAACAATGAATACGTATAATATTAGAATGGCTCTTGTTCATTCCCACAGGTGCAAACTATATAGCCCTCAACAACTCCACCAATAATGGACATGAGATGCACCCGGACCATGATTGGAAATTCGGACGAGGTTTGCTAGCATGTACAGTAATGGAGGTACAAGCCCACAATTTAGTGTTCGGTTACAAACGCAATACGAACATAAAATCAATATTTTAATCAATGTATCTTGGCTAGAAGGTGTAAGGTGATATGGTAGGGATTACTATTTAAGGCCAGTATTTTTGCAGTTTTTATAGAAACTTTTTTTTTTCAGTAAAATTAATACGATATTTTCCAGTAGAAACATATAAATTAATTTTCTTACCATAGTAATCTCAAAATATCTTGAATATCTATCAAGGGTGTTCTAGAACAAGTTGATAACTTTTTATCTTCATTTAAAAAGTTGCTCATCAAATGTAAATATGCTCATGACAAATATTCAAAAACTGTTGAGAAATTTGTAAATAGTTAAACTCTTGTGTTTTTTAGGAGTTAGTATATACTATCCTTGTGCCCAGCCCTGTTAGTATGTACTATCTGTACATCCAGCCCTATTAGTATGAACTATCAGTACACCAAGCCCTGTCAGTGTGTATTATCCTTGCATCTAGCCCTGTCAGTATGTACTATCCTTGCATCCAGCCCTGTCAGTATGTACTATCCTTGCACCCAGACCTGTTAGTGTGTACTATCCCTATACCCAGCCTTATAAGCGTGTACCATCCGTACATCCAGCCCTGTCAGTGTGTACTATCCGTACATCCAGCCCTGTCAGTGTTTACTATCCGTACATCCAGCCCTGCCACTGTGTACTATCCGTACATCCAGTCCTGCCACTGTGTACTATCCGTACATCCAGCCCTGTCAGTGTTTACTATCCGTACATCCAGTCCTGCCACTGTGTACTATCCGTACATCCAGCCCTGTCAGTGTGTACTATCCGTACATCCAGCCCTGCCACTGTGTACTATCCGTACATCCAGTCCTGCCACTGTGTACTATCCGTACATTCAGCCCTGTTAGTGTGTGCAGGGGTGTACAATCCGGGTGGAAGATTAGCCGAGGGCAAGGGCAACGCCCCGCTCCGACCTGTTGTTGGGGCATGCGCACTGCTACTATTCTTGCACTGCCACTTCAATTAGGTATGGTAATTGTGAGCGGTGTGATTGGAGAACAGCAAGGAGTCGTGAGAGGGTTCAAGGTTTGATTTCACTACAGGGAGGTCACAAAACAAAAAACAATCACTTGCAATCAGAACCATTGAACTCTCGTGATAAAATTAAACTTCCAATTAGGGATCGAATGAAACACTGGAACCATGATTGGAATACGTCATCTCCCCATATGCTTCAGCAGCATGTGATTTGATTTAAGGGGTCCGTCTCGGTAAGCTATAAATGGCAGCGTAGACGTCCAGTTCTAATGCAGATATTTAATTCTAAAATGAGTCATTCAAAATATAGTTCACGCCAAAATAAAGTTGAAAGATTTCAATAAGGTTCTTTTTTTCTTAACAAACCTATAGTTTAAGTTTTATTAATATGAAAAATGTGTGAATATGTGACATTAGTCCATTTTCAACGACATTTTAACCATAATTGTGGAGCTATGAGACTAGGGTCGATGGAAAAGAGCTCTAGATTTATCCTTCCTCTAACAAATACAGTAATATTTTGATAGGCTCACAACAGAAAATGTTAAGATATTTGAGAATTAGCAGTGAGCATCCTCTCTTTCTTGAGATAAGATGTTTCATTGTACTCTTTCTCCTCGACATGACAAAGAGTGATTGTAGGTAAAGGGGAGAAAGGTAGTATAAGGTTAGATAGAATAGACATATAGTTTTAAAAAATGACTGCGACCACTGTATTTGAAGCCGTGCATCTGAGAGCGATTGATACCTTCTCGCTGACCGAGGTATAGAATTACTTTGTTTACGGGTGTCTCGGAAACACAGATATTGTATACACATTTCTCAGACAAATTAATAATATTAAAATTTACATGCTACGAGATTGAAAAATATTTCACAAGAGTAAGATACTTCAAGTCAAAGGTCGGAATCAAGGATAATAAAACTGCAAATTATATAAAAATATATTTATTTAATTTATTTATTTATTTGAGTTGTTATTTGACGTGCACTTTTTTTAACTGACCGATTATACCAGCACAAGATAATTTCTATGAACGAGAGTGAAAGGGCTTACCAATTTTGCTGGGAAAGGTCTTTTCACATATTTTCCACTGTTATTTTACACGCCACAATCAAGATGGGACCGATAACTTTACTTTCCCACCACAGGAAGTTGTGCTACGGATTTTTATGGCTCATAAAAATCCATCAACCCCAACTGGGTTTGAACCCACGAGCATCAGGCTTTGAGGCAAGCACTTTACCCCAAGACCGCCGAGGTCGAATAGCGTTAAGAATGGAAACAAAACTTGGTTTTACCTCGAATCTAATTAAACAAATAGTTTTGAGTAATTCTTTATTATCACTAAAATCTTGAGATGTGAAGCATAATTATATATTCGCACTGCTGGTTATGCGTTCTAAGCATTATATTACTTTATTTAAAGTGACATGAAGGTCGAGTTTCGAATCTTGGTTAGATGCACTGAGGTTATAAAAGCACAAGTAATTCATTATTTTTTTACATCCCCTATTTACGTGAATATGGGTGCATTTCTTCTACCTAATCAGCCCAGTACCTATTTATTAGAATAAATGTTTAGTAACTTTTTAGCACCGCGTTATTCTACCTTAACTCTATTGTTTAACGTAACAATAAGAAATAAAAAAATAAGCAAACAAAACTTACGTTGGAAAATGTTAAGCTGCGTGTTGCAGTTTACAATAATTGATATGGTGTTTAATTTAAGAGTACAGGGTTCTGTCAGGCCGCGAATTACGAACGAGCTTAGTCTTAGATATCAACATGTAATACAGAACACCCAACCTTAGCTTAATGAATGTTAGTGTTTTACTTTTAGTTGGAATACATTCTCGAATATTATATTAATTTAGTCGCACCCGCCTCGGTGGCGTAGTTGGCTAACGCGCTAGTCGTGTTGAGCTCGACCTCCGAGGACGGGGAGATCGAGGTTAGAATCTCGGTCGGGTGAACTGGGGGGGG
>CABFWO010001422.1:124928-142315 GCA_902155825.1 Timema genevievae | reverse complement strand
GGGGGGGGTTCCTAAAATGATTTTCCACTCTCCCTCCACGCAAATTCGGGTTCACTTCCTCTAAATTCAACCTTCTCAATTTCTAATCCATTAGCGTAATTAGTACTTAAGCGTATAACCCGAACGGGTAATAAGACGCGGTGATAAATATTAATTGATTAATTAATTAATTTAGTTGCCCCTTGCAATCGAACCAAGATCTTATAAACCTGAATACATCTTCTAAAGCAATTATTCTATGGGCACAAAAAAAAATTTAGGTGAATTTCAGGAACATTTTCATATTTAATGATGGCAAAGCATTATTTGAAATTAAACACATCAAATATACTCAACGAGGATTCAGAATCCGACTTCCCGAGTCAGATTTAAGCACGTTTAACAATTTCTGGACGTCCAAAATCTCACTATTGGTTATTAAAAATTGATACTCATACCAATGATTACGTGGAAACAGGAGTTAGTCTCGTCTTGTTTGGTCTGCCTCTGATGGAGAGGTCAGGGCTCAAATCCTGGATAAGTTTATTTTTCCTTAATAACGTCCCACTCTGGCTCCACGAAAATTCTGGTTCATTTCCTATCAATCCTACCTTCTTCACCATTACCACAGTAGTGTTTTTGAGGATATCCCGACCAGCTAATAATACCCTGTGTTTCTCTTGGAGTTAGACCATTGTTCCTCTCAGCTTCCCGCTCGTGGAATAATTCACCCGAACGTCGTTACCCCCGTGTTCTTTGTGCTCCTTCTTCCCTGTTCCTCCTCTAGTGATATCAACAAACACCGCCAGTGTGTTTGTACCCAACACTTCACAAAGCTCCAATCAAAACACCGCCACTGGTCTTGGTATTGACAGTTTTATAGATGGAACACCGTCATAACAACATTCTAGAAGATATTTAAATAAAAAGTAGAGTTGCCAACAGAAACAATATATATCACTAGTAAGATTTTGGTGAAAAAAAAAAGTATTAATAATTGAATTGTATTGTATTGTATTGTATTGTAATTGTAGTTGTTATCTCAAACTAGCATCAATATATACAGGATGAGACGGAAACAATTAGACTATCTTTGCTGAGGAAAGTGATGGATAACGTGCTGAGGTTTACCTGATGTCCGGAGGAGCTCACCTGAGTGACAAAAAGTGAAAAGGTGTAGTTTGTAGTTGGCTTATATTTAGCTAGTGAATATTTACTTTTAAATTAAAGTGTAAATTTTCAAGTTACTGATCGTGTAATTGTCTCGGTCCCACCCTGTATTTATATTAACATAGAACAACGCTTAGCCTGACACTAAAATTGGAAATCTGAGATTATATTTCCACAGACTGATGATGCACTTAAGATCGTACATACTCGTGATCCTTTACCATCGCACCTCCAGGCAAATGCCTCTTACTACCCCTAATATATCCCTTCCCTATTTCCACAATCAACTCTACAGTCCAATTATTATAGTAAGAGCCCTTTAGAAAATACAAACGTATTTTTGTGGTAAAAATTCATTACTAACGTTATTTCAGGTAATGATATCTCTAACAAACGTGCAAGCTGCAGATCACATGACTTGACGTATTAACACATGAAAATAGATCCAGTAATTTATCTGGCTGTCAGATATGGCCCTTATTATGAAAGTTGGCCTTAATATTTTCCCTTTAGTTTGTTCTAGTTCCCGTCTGAAGTCTACACAGGCTACCCAGGAGAGGGTCAAGCATTCCCCCCTCTGCCTTATTATCTGTATCAAATATAATCTCAATAAAAGCTTAAAGCATATTAATTACAGAAAAACACAAAGTATTGAAGAGGCGTCGAATGCACAGGATACATTGTAAGCTTAATATTCGAAAAATCTATCACTATATACCTTAAAAATGCCCCTAAACTTTCCAATTTGAAAAAGTACATTTACAATAACTAATATAATTTTTATGCATCCTGCCAAAGTAAATTTGTGGGTACACCTTTACGCCTGCTATTGACTTATAACTAAAACAAATACAGTAAACAGTAATTTATCTCTTAGCAAAATAGAACATACCATAATTCAAAGTGAGACATCTTCGACTCCACCAACAACTTAAGGCGATTGGCCCTTTTCATTTGGTGTAGAAATGCAGAGACATGGGAACAAACTGTTATCTTCAAGAATTTTTATTATTTTGCAATTTTCTTTTCGGAAGCGGTTTGTTTAGTAATAGAAGCATGTTGATTAAGTTATACTTTTTATATCCATACCTCCTCTATAATTTTAACAGTGATCAAATATCGATAAAATTGATATTTTTCAATAGAAAACTGCCGGCTTCATCACAAAAAAATAAGAAAATTTAACAATTAATAAACATCGATACACTATCTTAGAAGGAGTGTTGAAAATATTAACATAAAAATTGCACTCGTTCTCGGGAAAACTGGTGTTTCCAAACGTCTGATTTTTCCGCAAGACCTGTCTGGCACCATCTACGGTTTCCGTGATCCATCTGTTTTTGTTGGCGCGGTAGCATACTTTGGTCGGTTGTGAAGCCACGCCACGCCTTTCACCCTCCCGCCCACCATCCCACAAAATTAGATTCAAACTTGAACTCGACAGGACCAAGGGCATTAACTTTTAACTTTTAATTACCATTACCATACAGACTAGACCCAATATCACCTTTGAGGAAACTGTGAATCTTATAGAAAACAGATTTATCTTCGCTTTCTCACGATTAACGGTTGCCAAATCTTCTCGCTCTCAGCTATGTCGTGAAGCTGATGTGCTGGGGTAAGAAGGAACTTCTGGAAACATCTAATGGTATGAGTCGTATCCTCCTTGCACATCCTTGGTTCAGATCCTGACCAGTTTAATATAGGCCTACTATCTGACGATCCTTGATTCCCGTGCGTCAGTTTACAAATCAGCGTTAGATGTTTATAATCGTGCTCAGATGTCAGGCAGTTTTATGTTCCCCGCCAACAGTTATAATAGTTTTGATTTAAATTAAGACTCATAAATTAATAATTCAGGTTCACTTAATTAACACTTTAACTATGGTTAGTTTGAAGAATGATTATTGCTGATGAATATTGAGTTGGAGTGACTATTCCACCTCCAAACCCTTTCAGCTGCGCGAACCTATCACACATCCATTCTAACTTGACCGCGGGACCCCCTCCGATAGCAGTCGTTAGGTCTCCTGCTACCCTCTTGGCCCAGAGAAGGGTGGGTCCACCCCACTTGACCAATTACCCTTTCTAAAATGAAATCAGCCAAGGTCACTTTTACTTCCTTAAAAAACTGTAACTCAGGTCGGGGAACTCTTGTAAGACTGTCCTTTTCTCAATTGCTAAGTTCTATGTCAGGATCGTAAATATTAAAAATACAATATGTATTGTACCCTGGTTTGAGGAAGGGAGAAAAAGTTAAGCTCACATTGAATATATGTTATGCCTCAAATATCGACGAACGAGTATTGCGAAACTTGTCTTATATTAATGAAGGGAAGATTTATCACACTAAACAAGAGAATGGCAACACTGTTTCCCAATAGTAGCCGTGCAGCTCCCCAGAGATGATATCCAGTGTAGGATTATGCGTCATAGAAGTTGAAAGTAATACCGTGTTCAGAACTTGTTACCTATCACTCAAATATAAAAAAGTGACAGCCCGTATTTCACGACTGTATGAATTACAATAATAAGGTAGGGATGAGGGAGATGGAATTTAAAAGAATGTACCCACATTTGTGTTGCGGGAGAGTGGTAAAACCATTCAGAAAAGCCACCTCAATACACTAATACGGGATTCGACTCCTGGCCTTTCCACTACCACAGAACCAGATATAGCGGTAGTGTGAGAGTCTATTGTTAAATTCAAGATGTCTGATGGCGCAGTGGCACGCGTTTCATTTGTTTCCTCCACGGTAAAAGGCGTTCAATAGAATTATTCCGAGTAAAACGGAAGGTGGACTGTCATTCAAAAGAGCGGAAATTGTGATGAGGAGAGAAAGAGAGAGGGGAGGGGGTTGAATTATTTACAATGAATTCACTCTCAAATCTTGCTCTTAGCCTTGAGGTGTTCCTTCTACCTTGAAGTTAGGAGCAATTAGTTTCGCCATACTTCGTCTGACAGACACTTTTAAACTATTGTAGTTATACAAGGACCTAAGTACCCAAATAGTGTTAACGCAGATACAGTGAGATTTAAATAGCTGAATAAAACTAGTTTAAACTTTACAATCCATACAATTTTAAGATAAAAACAATTATTTTATAAGTTAACTAGCTGGCCCGTTGACACATCATGCCTCAATTTTGCAATGATAGCTCTCGAGTCAAGCTTTTATACATGTAAATTCGAGATTTGTAAAATATAAATGACCATCTATTATGATAATATTAGATAATATATACGTTGCCGTTTAAAATATAACACTTTAAATCACTTGGTAAAACTATGGTAATTGTTTTCTTAAATTATGGTAAAATCGCGATTAAACATTTGTAAACTTTGAGATCATATGCTAATCCTTGAGGTGAGATTTAAAAAAAATTAACTGTGAGCTTGGCTACCAAATTTTTAAAGCAAGCAATTAAATACTAATTTAATATCAGACATTTAAACTTATTTTGCTTGAGAAGTAAGTTGACAAAGCTAACGTAATTTTTGTAGTATTAAGATCATTATTAGTAACCATGATTAGTTTTTCCATATCCCATGTCTTAATACACTTCCAGGCTGTACACTTATTCACACTAATAATGAAAGCACGAAGTATAAAATATATAAACGTGTACACATGTGCGTGAATGGAGGGTGAGAAACCCCTTACGTACTCTATGGCAACTCGAAAGTTAATTGCAGCACTACACCACATATTCCTATCTTAAGCTAGTTTTATCCAGTCCACCTCATTACACACTATCTCTTTCAGGTCCATTCTAATGTTATCTTCCCATCCTCGTCTAGGTCTTCCCAATGATCTACCTAAAACCGCTTCCCATTGGGTTTTTGCCAGTCAATACCCTGAACACGGTTTTAGATTCTCCCCCACGCACTGCATGTCCTGCCAACCTTAATCTACCTACGAGACTTGATTATCCTAACCGTGTTTTGTGAGGAGTACATGATATGCAACTCATCATTATGTAAGCTCCCCCACTCTACAATATCCTCATCACTTTTTGTGCTAACTATCTCCGTTTTCGTCATGTAAGGTAGGAGATCACGTTTCATGTCCTTAGAGAACAACCGGTAAAATTATTGTTATGTATATTCTAAGTTTTACATTCCTGAATTGCAAGCGAGATGTCAACAACTTATTGACCGAGTAATAACATGAATTTCCCAACAGTATTATTATCCTAATTTCCGATCTAATACTCTTATTGCTATATAAAATTATTCTTAAATATTTAAACTCATTATCACTGTCAAATTATATGTTTCTAGAAGTAATCTCTAAGCTATCGTCCCCAATCTGTGTTCTCTGTGTGATCATATACTTAGTATTTTCAGCGTTCACTTCTAAACCAATTTTCTTACTGGCCTCTATAATAAATCCTCTTAGGAAAATAAATTACCTTGGTACACTCGTCTGGGAATCAAACTCAAACATTTTCATCATCCTTTATCTCCTTGTCCACCAATGAGGACAATATAGCAACAACAAATTAACTCCTTGAGTCCTGAGAGCTTATCATTTAAATAATCATGAATATTCTATATGTTAGTGTTAAAATAATATATTACAGTTCTAAAGGTTTGAGTTCAAAACTTATTCGAGGACTTTGAAGGAAGAACTAACGTTACAATATACAAGGGGCTAGGATTTCACTCTCCCTCTATTCAAATGCGGGTACATCACCTCTAAAATTCAGCCTTCCTCATCCATAGCTCACTAACGTAATTAGTACATATGCGTATAACCTGAACAGGTAGTAAGACGTGGTGTTTAGAAAAATATATTAAAAAAACCTTATCGTCCTTAGGCCAACATTGCGTTCATTTGTGTACTCTGTTTGGGTTTTAGGTAAGAAAATCCAAAGATTTAATTAATTTTAATGTATTTATTGCAATAATTGTCTTGGGAATGCCAAAGTTAGTTCAATATTGTACAGTCAGAAAATTTAAAAAACGTTGATCGCCAGTTGTTGAACGTCCTAATTTGATATAGTTTTGTTGCGGCTTATCCACTTACCCGTGCGAAGAAAAAGGGTCAAACGGTTGGTTTATTATAAAGGAAAGCTAAAAGTTATAGTTCAATCTTCATAGGAAGAGTCTCTTAGAGAATACAGTCAATTCTTTCTCATTCAACACTGATAAGATTCTACTATATTATTAGTTGTATTTTACAGGTATTGATAATATTAATCAAACGTGACTGCTGCAGGTCGCATGACCTGACGTATGATTATATGAAAGTAAATTTAGTAACTTTTCTGGCTGTCAGATAAAGCTCTTCTTATGGAAATTGAATGTTGGTAAAAAACGACGTGAACGAGCCTGAGTTTAAGACACACACTCTCCTAATGAAGAGTGAGGACGCTAGCGCTAGGGACGATGACTTGTGGACTTGTTGCGTTGCGCCGGCAGGAGAGGAAGTGGAGGGAGGGAGGATTGAGGCAAATTGAAATAAGACCGGAGCGATGAAGGGGAGTTGCTACTATATAACACGGTAATTAATTATAAACTGGCGCGTATCAATAGCTCAGCAGAAGACAACCTTCTAACGAACTGGATACACACTTGAGTGATTTTAGTTGTTGAGGAGGAGGTATGAGGGGGTTAGCCTTGTTAGTACCTCCAAACATCTCGAGGAGGATACAAATTAGAATAGAGCAAATATCATGTTACTCAATTTAATTGTCTATAAACTCTTGTTGATGAAGCAGTATAGAGTGTGAAATAGTATACATTGATAAAAGACTACTCATTCTTCCGGTTTGGACTAGGACCTGTTTTTTTTTCTCCTATTGTGTCGTATATTAACCCTCTCTCGTGTACCATACTGTTTTTGACAACCAGACGAGGATAATATTCAAACATTTGGAACACGTCCCCAACATAGCTTTGGAACAGCCGATTTGTTAGAATTATCCACATGAAAACTGTTAAAGATGGTGGTTGAGCATTTCAATGGTTGATTTCCTTGAAGATAGACTCCACAATAGTAACAAGTGTTCAAGATGTCGGATGAATGATCAGAGGATTTATTTGAGGTTAGAACTTCCAATACGAGCAGGTGTTTTAAGATGCGGCTGAACGATCAGAAGAATTTAGGAGAGAAATTCCTAACGTAAACCCGTGTTTAAGATGGCGTCTGAAAGAACAGATGATTTATTAATTGAGTATATAATACCTAACACAAACACGTGTTGAAAATGTAAGCTGGAAGATAGGATGGTTTTGTTGAGGTATGAACCCGTGTTCAAGAGAGCAGCTGAGTGATAAACTGATTTCTTTAGAGTTAGAATTTTTAAGATAAAGACGTGTTTGTTATGTTTGCTAAACGATCATATTATTTATTTGAACTAAGTTATTTGTATTAGATGTTTTTGTCCAAAGGTCTTACACTATCATGATGGGATTATTGGGATTTGTATATTGATGACGTATTAATACTACTACTACTACTACTACTACTACTACTACTACTACTACTACTACTACTAATAATAATAATACTTAGCACCACGTCTTACTACACGTTCGGGTCATACGCTTAAGTACAAATTACTCTAATGGGTTAGGAAATGGGAAGGTTTAATATAGAAGAAGTGAACCTGCATTTGCGTGGAGGGAGGAGCGGAACTATCGATGTTTCAAACTCAAGCCGACGTTGCGCTGAGGGCTCGTGTTGTCAAGTGATACATTATTATAGATGATATGATGGTGCGGCAACCATGGATAGATCCACCCTCTGCACACCCGACCGGGATTCAAACCCCGATTTGCCTTTCATCGGCAGTATAGTATATTGTGAGAGTGACACCTGAGACAATGAGACCACTGAAGCAGGTTTTTAATTACTTAAAATCACTCTGAGAATAATTTATTTTAAAATGTTGAAGGTATATAATTATTGACCAAATATGTTAAACGTCCGCAGCGGACACCTGTAAAGCCCGCAAGCTCCCCATCTCTGGTCTAGCCATCTAGGGCGTCACTTTCGCAATAAATAGACTGTCGATGATGTGAAGATCGGAGTTAGAATCCTGGACGGGTGTACTCAAGTGTTTTTTTTTTTACATTCCATGAAAATGCGGGTATACTGCCTGCAAATTTAACCTTCTTCATCCGTAACACATTAGCGTAGTAATTATTACATATACGTATAATCCAAAAGGGTATCAGAATGTGGTGCTAATAAAAAAGTAAATATAAAATTCAAGTCTAGTTTTGATGATCATAGAAAGTAGACTCAGCCTTCTAAATAACATCCTAGTAATGTTATTCATGAAGAATCTCACTCAACGCTACACGGTACGACCAACAAGAGTAATCTCTCCCAGCTGAGCACGAGCGTTGCAGGGGAGCTGTGTTGTGAATTACTGGCCCGCGACAGATGTGCAGACACTGCTCTTCTTACAGCAACAGGTTGCGCTCAACCACCCACACACCACCATCACCACTTGACAAACACGTGGTACAGCTAGACAGAGAGAAAGCAACACTGACACTGTCCCTTCCCTCACAATATTGTTACAAGCACCAGCCGATTAAATCATCGAGTGACTCGAAACTACCGCTCACTGATGAACACGTGTGGACAAAGTCTTTGATATAATCTTATGTGGTGTAAACGGGACGATTATTTCTGGGTTTGGATCTCGGTTACGTGTTCTGAGGGGGTGTTTTGTAAACGGTACCCCACTCTCCTTACACTCAAACGATGGTAAAATATCAGTTTCATAGAATCTGGTTCTCCTGTTAAGGGGTAGTTTGGGGCTAGAAAACTGGGCGGCTGTGCAGAGGGGTGTTTGGTATTAAATATATTGTTTCCCACTCTCCTTCCAATAGTCTAAGTGTAGATTCGTTTATTTACGAAGAGCTGTCTTTAAGGCCCTTTTTTCTAACAGAAACCTACTACAGTGGAGCGTCGTTAATCCGGATCGATCGGGACCGGGACCCATCCGGATTACTGAATTGTCCGGATTTTCAAATGTGCTTTCAATAACTGTATACATACGTAATGTATTGACTAGAGGATACATGACGCTCGGGAGTCTACTGTATTGCAAAATAGAGGCTGAAGGGTTCGAAAAATACAGTACACAAAATATTTTAATAAAGTATATTGAATAAGAACATGTACATTATGTAATTTAGATTAGTAACTCTACAATACTTTTTAGAAAAAAAAAAGAATCTACAGTAATTAATGGAAACTTACTGGGTAAAAAAGTCCTTAATTGTTTTTTTGTACAAGACTTGACCTGCTCTCACCGCCGATCCGGATTTGCGACGCTCCGGATTTTTGACGTCCGGATTTCCGACGCTCTACTGTATATAGTTGGATTGGATTATGGTAGGAACAAAGGCATTCCAGATAGATATTTGTAATTTATTATTTAACACCGCGTCTTACTACCCGTTCGGGTTATACGCTTAAGTACTAATTACACTAATGATTAGGAATTGAAAGGTTGAATTTAGAGGAAGTGAACCCGCATTTGCGTGGAGGGAGAGTAGAAAACCACTTAGGAAAAACCACCCCCAGTTCACCCGACCGAGATTCTAAGCTCGATCTCCCCGTCCTCGGTGGTCTGGCTCAACACGACTGGCGCGTTAGCCAACTACGCCACCGAGGGGAGTTATTTGTAATTAAATCGGGGTATAGTGTGTGTATATCCCAGACAGTTAACAGGAGGTGGAGTGCGGATAGAACGGTGCTAGTAGCGCGCATGAGCAGAGCATACAAGTGTGTGTGTGTGTGCTATTAGGATAAATGACAGACTGAGAGAAGAGTTGTCGTTAGGAGACAAGGTCCTTCACCCAGCTAGTCTTTTGCTTGGCGCCCCCTTCCCCTCCACATACGCCAACCCCCCCGGACAGACACACGTCCCGAGCATACGTGCCACGTGGGGGCACATAGCACGGACCCTCTGGCGAGTCCCGCGCGCGGGAAAACTGGTGCACATGCGTGACAAGTCCTTGACATTAGGTGCTCACAAACCGTGTAGGACGAATAGTGGCTTAGAACAGGCTTATAACTGGTTCCACGATAAAACAAATTGTTCGGCAAAAACGTACATACTTTCTTATATTTAAATTTCAAATTTTCAAAAATCAGTAAAATGCCCTTAAATCAATTTTTATCTTAAACAAAACTAGTATACTTCGCTATTTATCCTGTAGCGCACTCTACAGATATACATTTTGAATAAAATCGTCAAGACCATTTGCTAGAAAATCCAAATTTTCAAAAAGCTCTATAGTTAGTAAAATATCCTTAAATAAATAATGGTTAGGAAAAGTAACATGCTTCCTTATTTGACATGTAAAACATCCCCATATACTCATTTTAAACAAAATTGTTAGTTTTTTTTAATTGTTCAAATTTTCAAAAAATAGCTCACCAGTAAACTTATATTAAATAATTTATTCTTCAAAAATAAAGGCTATTGACCATGTAAAAAAAACTCCCCAGATTTTTAGTTTGAACTAGACAATTATTTTAGCCATTTTTAAAAAAATGTTGAATTTACAAAAATCCGTTATTAGTAGAGTTATCTTTAATTTTAGGGCAAGAACCAAAGTAATTACTAGGCCTTAAGGTATGACCATATAAAATCTAAATATTAGGCCTAATTTTGAACGAAATCCATCTGTTTCAGCTGTATCATACAGAGGGACAGACAGCTGTATACAGACAATGGGAGCAGTTAAAAAGTAAAGTTCCTTCTAATCCTGAGGGTTGAAAATATTCACAATCACAATACTTTACCTATAGGAGAAATTGAAATCCCAAACTTAGAGAGAAAGGTTTTTTAGCACCACCTCTTACAAACCGTTCGGGATGTACCCATATGTACTAATTATTCTATCGAATGAGGAAGGTTTAATTTAGGGGAAGTGTACCCGCATTTGCGTGGAGGTAGAGTGAAAAAAAATCCTCAGCACATTCAACCGAGATCCGAGCCAAGTCTCCCCACTATTGGTAGTCTAGTCTATTGGGAGAGTGACGCCTTAGACCATTCCACCACCGAGGAGGATCAAGTTTTTAGATGAATGTAGGAAGGACTAAGATTTCGGAGTATGGCAGGCAATGAAATCAAACACAATAATTGTGATTCTCAACTCAAAATCATTTGATTTAACTTTACTAATTCGAAATGATGGTATCGCAGTTGTTTTTTTTATCGCTAGAAATCACAAAGAGTACCTTAACAGGGAGGTCGGGTTTCAAGCACCGACCGGATGTACTAAGAGTGCTTTTAAATACAAATTTTCCTACTTTCACTTCACAAAAATGCGTGTGCACTTCCTCTAAAATCTTACCGTCCTCATCCTCCATCTTCTGGTATAAATATGCATATATCCCGGATGGGCAGTAAGACACCAAGGACAGGTATAGCTGTGCCAAAACATGTCGTTAAATTAATATTTTTAATTGATCATCCTTACGAGTAAGGTACAATTTTAGACAACATTTATCCGATTTTTGTGGAAGGAAAGGGAAAAACAATTTTGGAAAAAATATCCTCAGTATACCTGGCCAGTACTCGAGCTTCGACCTCTCAGTCACTGGATTAGACGAGCTTGACATCTTAGTCTACTCGTCCACCGTTGTGGTCCATTTTCCTATTTGTGTGGTCTCAAAACTCTGATAACTCTACTTTTGTTTAGAATATCATCAATGGCGTCGTTATAATGACAGCTTTGGGGGGAGATTTCAATAGATAAGATTATCTTTGGTGACCTGGTGGTCTGGAGGTAAGGTGTCAGACTTCTGTGCTGAGGGTCCGGGGTTCAATCCTCGGTCCCGGCACAGATTTATCTGATTGCCAAACCCTTCCTTCACCTCTGACAAGACGTGTATTAATCACAACTTGTGAAAGTGTGGAATGCCAGGCCTCCACCGTGGTTCGGATCCCACGTTAAACTGTAGGACCTCCATTTCATCTCACAATCACCCTACATTGCACATTAGCGTAAGTGCGTATAACCCGAACGGGTAGTAAGACGTGGTGCTAATAATAATTATAATAAGATTATCTTTAAATTAAGTTATCATTTTGATCACCAACATGTTATTGTTCTTGTAACAAACTCACATTATGGAACCGTGATAAGACTTTATTTAAAGTCTTGTCTTTTCCGAAATTAATATAATAAATTACCTCTGCTTTTCAGTGTTAGCATTGTACCATCAGAAGGCAGCGCTAAACCTTACATTTCTAGATTATTCTATGGCTTGGTAATAAATTGAAAAACTGACCTTGATGTTTATCAAAGCGCCAGCATTTCCACATATTCTAGTCAAAGATTTACCTAGTTTCTAGAAATAAAAATTTTCTATTAGTAATGTATCTAGCATAAACCTTCAATGGAAGGGCATCAGCCCTTCTCTCCACCAAAAAAATAAATATTAGTGACACTACAATTCAGTGATGAAAATCTATCAAAGTTTTTTTTTCTCCCAACAGTTCAAAATAAATAGAAACCCAAAATGTGTGTTACATCAAGATTTATGAATGTATTTTGGGTGAAGCTTAGCAGAGTGCTATTTACGATTGTGTTAAAGATTGAAATGTTGAGATCACGCGAGGAGAATCAGCGTAATCTATCCAACTTAAAGCTTGTCTGTTAAATATAGCCCTATCCCTTCAGGTCAAAGCTAGACACACGAATCTTGTTCCAAACATGGTCGTTAGGATATAATTTCCTCCCATTCAGGCCAAATGAAAGGGAACTTAAGTTAAGTGCAGTGTTTAAGAAGTTTTTATAATACAAAAACCTTTTTTGGACCAAAATAAATTGATTGTTGCTTCTGTAAATATATCAAGTTTTGTTTTCTACGCATTGTTTGTAAACAGTTATTGAATATATGTCATGGTCATCGTGTTATTTGAAGATAGACTTTTAAATAAAGATAAAAAGTCCTGGTAAAGTTTCGCGGTGTTCATGATGGATATTTAAGAAATATTTGTATTAATATCAACAAGAAATTAAACCAAAACTAAACTATCTACTGAACTCATATTTCACTACCCACTTCGGTGGCCGCACTGTCTAAGGCTCTAATCCCGCGATGAATTAAACTGTTGAACACGGGGAGATTGAGGTTCAATATCGGTCGGGTGTGCTGAGGAAGGTTTTGCCAAAATTGTTTCCCTCCACGCAAATGTGAGTACAATTACTTAAATTCAGCCCTCCCAATCCATAACACATTAGTGTAATTAGTATATAGGCGTACAGCCCGAACGGAAAGTAAGACGCGGAGCTAGAACAAATATAATTTTATTCTGAAAATTGAAAAATGACACCTGGACACGTGAATCGAACCCGTGTCCTGATGTCATTTTTCAATTTTCAAAATATGATATTTAACTGAAGTAATTACCATTAATATAGCTCTGGCTATTTACTCTTAATAAATATAATTTTATTTAATGTGGTCCAAAGGTTTTTTGTTCCAAAAATATTAAAAATACGGAACTTAATTGCACCCCAAGTTGTATCCGAAGTAGATCCTAGAATTGTGTCATTGTACCGAGGAGTACGTCTCTCAACTGTCAGCAACAGTTGTTACTTCCATCCCGACACCCACACATGTTCGATACAAGTGTTACTTTTATCGACTGCTCCACGTGGTGAGGTTTGTCGCAGTCGACCCGGGTACGTGTCCCTCCTCCCTTTACAAGTTGTATTATAGTGGAGGTGTTCTGGAACCCTCTAGTTTGATTCCAGGTGGTGCCTTTTACTTTCCTTAAGAGCTGGTTTACCGGTATGGAGAGGTCTGGGTTCAAAAACCAGCTGGGGTTATTGAGGGTATTGTGGAAAATATAACAAGCTCAATGCCATATTTTAACACTAATTATAGCTAACCTAGATTACAACAAAAGCTAGATACGAGTAACTAATAATAAGGAACTGTAGACGTTAATTGTTTTGACCTTCACTTATCTCTGTCTGCCCTGAAAGATAAGAATATAGCCTTGCTTGGCTCCACATTGGTGTTGCTTATAAGATAAGGTCTTTTGTGATTAGTCAAGGTAAAACTCTACCCTCCGTTTATCCTGAAAAGTAACAGTCTTACCTTGACTGAATAAACTATGGTCCCATCTTATAAGATACACCATAGTTGAATCAATCAGGATAAGCATATTTCAGGGTAAGCGGAGCGTATATACTATTATGATATTATTAAAGGTGTACGCTTCTTCTACCCTGTAAGGTAAACTAGCTTACCCTGCGATATTCCACTATGGTACAGCTTATAAGATAGGGCCATATTATAGTCCATCAAGATATGATTGCTACCTTGAGGTACCTTATATTTTTAATAACTCAAGGTAAAATTAATCGGATGGCATAGTTTTAAAGTTTTAAATCGTTTGGAACAACTTAATATTCATAGTATTTGTATAATCTCTCGTTTTAATGTATAGATATTGTTGCTAGCAGATTAATTTAATATCTAAGTCATTTGTTAAAAAAACCTTTTGTACTAGTGAGTGAGTTGAGTCCCACAGTAAAATAAATTACTAAGTATGATGAGGACAGCACAAATCTGCATTTTTATATTAGTTAAGGTTCTTGCCCCCACTTGCCAAGATTTACTAAAGGCCGTATTTATAGTCCAGTCTCGGGAGTCAACCAATCTCCTGGTATATGATTGAAAAGTAGTTAGAATTGAATGGGAAATTGGTTGACTTCCGTAACCGAACCACTTTACACTCCGAGTCGTCAGTTGTGTTCTTTCTTCAAGGGACTGTTTACAAACTTACAGGAAGTTTCAACTACTAAAAACATTAACTCAGCTTCAAGGGAAGCAATGGGATGGAAAGAAAGAAAAAAAAAAGTCGCAAAACATGCGTGTGTTGTTTGGCATCATGTCGAAATAGGAAGAAAGAGAGAGAGAGGAGTAGATTGTAAAAAACAGCAATAAATCCTAAAATTATCTTGAAACTCGCGATGGAAAAAGAAGTTTTTTTTCCCTTCATCAAGCCAGCCACACATGGGTGAATATTTCGACAGGCGAGGTATAAGCCACAGCCAACTCTGTCAACGTTGGGGCAAGCTAGAAGGAGTTCGCTGCCCTTTAACACAAACACTTCTCTACAAGGTGATGAATTTTTAATTAATAAAAGCATACTGGCTTAGTCCATAGTTTATTAAACTGTGGGTCGTGACCCCTCCAGGTCACGGCAAACTTTAATTTTGCACCACGTCTTAATATACGTTCGTTACTAGAAAGGTTATATTTAGAAGAAGTGTACCCACATTTGCGTGAAGTAAGAGTGGAAAACTCTTTTTTTAAACACACTCAGTACACCCGACCAAGATTTGAACATCGGTATCCCCGTCATCGACAGCCTAGTCTACTGCGAGAGCAGCGCCTTAGACCATGCGGCCATTGATTGTTATCTGCAGCCAACATCACCATCATCGGATAGGCAAACTATATGAGCTTAACGCCTAGTCCAAGCGCCCACCAATGCGGGTAACAAAAACAATTGAATAGGGAAGTTTTATTTTCTTAGAATCGTTCATCCTTGGTCTTATTTTTACTCTAAGACTTATGATAAGATATCTCTCAGAACAGCTATTGTCTTCACACTGACATTATCTTAAGTCGCTCGTCGGCAGATAGATTCCATTATCTTAAACGATGAATTAATCAGATATAATGCTTTATTTCTGACATTATAAGCAAATAGAGGAATCCCAATGTTGGGGATCAAACAGTGTTTTTATTAAATCAGGGGAATCCCAAATAGTCATGACCACCTGAAAGAGTTTTCAGGGTTTGCCACTAGTAATTATTTACTCGACACATAAAAACTCATTCTTAAAGCCAGAATTTAACAGATAATATTTATTTCCGTATTTAGTTTGAGAAAAATTTCACAAACTGGTAAAGCACAGTACACCAGTATAGTTTAATACTGTTTATAAAATGGCGTTGAAATATATCATCCCATTCTTGAAATAAGAATATATTACTGGACGAAATGTATTCTTAGAAAAATTGATTTTAGGTGTTTTCTTTTGATTGAATCATTTTGCCCTTTACTTAACAAACAAATATATATATGGTCAATTATCGTTACTATTATTATAAGTATTAAATGGTTTCAAGACATGTACAAAATATGACAATTTACTATCTTACTTCGTTCCTCTCTTAAAAAGGGAGTAGTTGTTATTTACGGAATATATTAATTTCCTAGTTAATTTGTACTTTTGAGAGAATATGCACCTAACTAAGATACCAGCTATACTTTTTTTTTTAATGATTTAACTACAGTAAAATAAGTGTCGAAAGGGTTCAAATTTAGTCAGATCTTAAGGTCACTCGACCATAAAATTTAATCGCATAACTTTAACAAGTTTATTAATCACAACTTGTGAATGTGAGGAATGCCAGGCCTCCACCGTGGTTCGGATTCCACGTTAAACTGTAGGTCCTCCATTTTCATCTCACAATCACCCTATCATTGCACATTAGCTTAAGTGCGTATAACCCGAACGGGTAGTAAGACGCGGTGCTAATAATAATAATAATAATAATAATAATAATAATAATAATAATAATAATAATAATAATAATAATTTAACAAGTTTATAATTATAAGCTATAAAAAGTGATACATTGATTTCAAATCATTACAGTTCACAAGTTATAATGGGTAAAACTTGATTAGTTATGATTTTTGCTTACCATTGTAAAGGTAAAGTAATTAATGCATGGGGCTGAGATTTAGTTTAACTAGACATTCATATGAGGTGTACACAATTAAATATTTATATTATTAATCCTATAAATATATCATTGAAATATTTATAATATAAATAATAATAATATTTAATAGTTATAATATTATTATTAATATTAAAATTATTAATTAATTATTAATATAAATATTATATAATAATATATAGCATTATTAATATTTCATTGAAATATGTATAATATTAATATTATAATTACGTAATTGTGTATACCTCATATGAATGTCTAGTTATACTAAATTTCAGCACCATACAGTAATTAATTTATCCTAGCAATTGTACACAAAAAACATAAAATAGCAAGTTTAACCCTTTACAACTCGTGAACTATAAATATTTAAAATAATTGAATCACCAATTACAGTTTAAAAGTATACTCTTGTTTAAACCGTAAAAAAAAAAAAAAAAAATGGTTTTTGTTCATATTATCTTAAAAGAATGC
>CABFWO010001422.1:95922-124841 GCA_902155825.1 Timema genevievae | reverse complement strand
TTGTTTAAACCGGAAAAAAAAAAAAAAAAAAGAGTTGATGGTCAAATAACCTTAAAAGAATGACTAAATATTCTAAATGGGTTAAGGCTATAGTTTATTTGTGACGTGCCTTGGTTATATTTGGCTACATCCTTGGAGTATTATTGTTATCAACAATACATTGAAACTAACCCTTGGTACGGATGATTGCCGTTCATAAAAATGAGATGTAGGTTTTTAGAACAAGTTGAAAGAGTATGGAAAAGAGATCCTCGTTCTGTCAGTGTCCCTACTCGGCAGCTCTACGCCCTGACCTATCTTCGTTGTCGTTATAGCTTTGACTAGTGTGGAACACACACGGCTGCTCGACTATGCGTGGTTACTATACAACTCAGACTTTCAAGATTGTTTGTAAGACTCCCTCCTCCGTACTGAACAGGGACTTAAGTTGTAGGCCCGCCGCACATTGGACGCAGGGCAGGCACAGCAGAAGCAGAGGGCAGGAATAGCACAGGAAGAGGTTTCGGCAAGGCTCCGCACATTACACGCAGGGCAGGAATAGCACAGGAAGAGGTTTCAGCAATTCTCCGTATATTGAACCCAGTCCTCAAGTAGTTGGCATGGCGTGTGAAGAAGACGAACTTCTAAATAAAACACATTTAAATAAAGTCCTCATTTGTCAATAATGTCTACCCATAAAAAAGGTAGATTATGGGTCTGACAAGAAACACTTTATCATTCAAGTAATTCAACTCGGTAGCAATATTTTCCCCATAAATCATCTTTCAGTTTCGTCCTCATGCAGTCTGGACTGCTTGTACCATACAACACTGGATTATCTTGAACTAACTGGATAAGATGTTATATCACAATATTGCACTTTAGGGACGAGACAACGTGATGGAGGCGCAGATGACACAGGAAAACTGGACCACCATTACAACCAGACCTAAGCGCGACGGAGTTATTACTATACTGCGCCTGTGCTGTGTCCAATGTGTGGTAAGCCATGATAACACGTGATTTACAGAATATCCTCTTCCTCACAAGCCCTCTGCTGCGTCTAATGTGCGACGGGCCGAAGGATATTCTCCTCACAAGTTACTGTAACTTGGTAGCTGAGTATGTAAAGCACTTTGAAGTAGCCCCTTAACAACGGGCGTCCCTCGAGGCCCCCCTTTTTGAAAAAGGTCAAAAGCACACTGTTATATACCACCAGAAGAGGGATGTTTCCCCTGACTTATTATTTGTGTGAATATACTGAGTTGTGCTAACTGGCAAGAAATCTCTGTTTTAAAAACATGTCTTGGTGTGCGTGCACAACTGCTGATATAAAACAATAATTGACAGTAGATTGCTCAGGCTTAAGTCATTCTCGCATGCTCTTGATTACCAAAGGTTGCAAGCTATGGCAGTAACTAGCAGTTGTGTTAACACTAAGGAGTCTTTTTATGACATATAATTTTTATTTATATACTTCTTTTATAGGACGTTTAAGTAAACCAGTGTTTCAAATAATAATTTTTAATAATATTTCATAGGTTAAACTGTATTATATTCACTATTAACATTTAATAACTTTATATAACGTTTTTAATAAATATTTAATTTCTATAATTAAACAGAGTTCTTTTTGTCTTAAAGGTTCACTCATTTATATCCACCAATTTGTATTTGATAAAAATTCTATGTTAAAATAAAAATATCTTAAGTAGTGTATGGTAGCCTAGTAAATGGTTTTAAATAAAGGAATAAGAAAAATAATTCGTTATCTGAATTACTTTTTTCAAGTTAAAAGGATTTCTTAGAAAACCTGGAGAGCTGATATAATATCATCAAGCTATCAGGGGGTTTACTGAATAATGTGGAACCTTATTTCTCGAACAATATTTATACTTCACTTCTCTTTGAACACGCATTTATATCTTAGAGACGGAGTATGTCGGTTGGTGGAGCATATATTAGGCCTTTACTGTGATGTTTCCGATTTCTAAATTAAATATGGCATCGCCAGGTGAGTTAAACACTACACATATATTTTAATGTTTAAATTAAGTTAGTATTTTCTTAAACATGTTAAAAAATTAAAGTGCATTTTAATGTTTATATACCGTACGTTAAACAATAAAGTTTTTGTTTGCTGCCCCGTATGTTAATATCCATCTGGTTTGTCCACATTTAATTACACTAATGGAGTAAGGAAGAGTAAGAAAGCTGTTGCAAGAAATGCGGACATTTTATTAGAGACTAGCAAGTAAAGAGGTTTAGTTGTGAACGCTGAAAAGATTAGGTATATGATAGCAAAGAGAACACAGATTGGAGACGATAATTTAGAGATTACTTCGAGCAACATATCATTTGATATGTGTTTAGATAATTAGGAACAATTTTAACTAGCAATAAAGCTATTAAAGTGGAAATTAGTAAATAATTCAGTCAGGAAATGCTTGTTACTACTAGGTCAGTAAGTTGTTGACAACTCGCCTGCTCAGAATATATAAAACCATAGTTTTACCGGTTGCTCTCCCTGAATGTGAAACGTAGTATCTTATCTTACATAACAAAAACAAATATAGGTTGTTCAAAAACAAGGTGCTTAGGAATATAATTGGCCCAGAGAAGGTTGATGATGCTAGGGAGTGGAGTAGGCTACATAATGATGAGTTACATACCCTGTATGGATCAATATACATTGTTAAGATGGTCAAATCTCATAGATTACGGTGGGCAGAATATGCAGCGCGAATGGGAGACTCTAGAACCTTGTTCAGGTTATTGAATGGAAAGCCCAATCGGAATAGACCATTGTAAAGACCTAGACGCAAATGGGAGCATTAATATGGTAACTGAAAAAGGTAGGGTTGGACTAGATAAAACTTGCGCAAAATAGGATAGGTGACGTATTTTTGTAGTTGCAGCAATGAACTTTCGAGCAACTAATGTCATAGCGTAAGTAATTAAAAGGGTAAAGATAGGAAAAATAAGATTTAGGGGATATATATTCCCATTTGTGTGACGGTAGAGTGGGAAGTTATTTAACAAAAAAAAACCAGTAAATTCAGCAGGGATTTGCATTTTGACTTTCTCGTTACCAGTAAACCAGACGAGACAAGTCATTTATTTAGTCCACTAGCCCACATTCACAATTTCAGGTTGTAAATGACTACATTAGGTCGTAATTGAGAGGGTAGCTTAGAATAAGTGCATTCCCATTAAAGGAGAAGAAAGGTGTAAGATCGACGTTTATAGATAAGATATAACCATACCCCTGTAAGCCCAGCAAAGATTCGAACCTCCACCTCTTTGTTGCCGGAAATCCATCATACTTCAGAATTGACGTCTCAGATGACGTGACCACCGTATTGACATTTGCGTTGAGAAAGAATAGGAAACATTTAGGAGAAGAACACCCCAGTACGCCCGGCTGGGATTCTAACACTCTCCCAAGTCACTGGTAAAACAGATTAAACGATATTGCCGTTTAGTTCGTGTGTCCACCAGTTGCTGTTAAAAACCTATTAATTTGAGTCTTGAGTTAAAATAAGCCAATGTAATATAAAAACGTATAGCACTATTCTTTTATTGTTTAAGTTTCTCTGGATTAGATTTATTTTAAATGGTGTCTTGTGTGTTTCCTTTAGATGCGTGGCTCCAATCCGTGAAGAAACTGTATCACCGATACCAGATCACGGTGGAAGAGTCCGCAGCTGAGCTTAACCTGGAGACTGTCCAAGAAATCTGCAAAGCTATCTTGAAACTTTACACAATGAAGAACGGGTTTCACAACGAAATTAACGAGGAAATAAGTTTCTCTTTTCAAAACAATGTCTATATCATACGTTTCTCCTTGGAATACTGGCTAATTGATTCCTTCTACCGAATAAACAAGGCTCGTAGTTCTAAATATCTTTACAGGGGTGTTCACCATACCTTCATATTAACCAAGAACACTACGTTTCGGTTCGATCAGTTCGCCTCGTGTTCAGAGAAAAAAAATATCGCCCTAAAGTTCGTGAACCACAGCGGGACATTATTTGTAATCAAGAACGCAGAGTCCCTAAATATTTCACCTTACTCACAGTTTGCGCATCAAAACTAACATCTGATCCACCCTTCTCAAATGTTCTTGGTCAGAAACATTCAGAAGAAGGTCAAGCTCGTGTTGATAAACGGTTGTTTCTTGAAAAGATTAACCCCAGTAATTACTCTTGAGAGTTTGACGGTGACTGATGAGGGAGTTCAAATGTAGGCTTTTGCAAATCAACATCGAGAGTGTGAGAGAGAAACTCCATGGTCTAATGGATGGAAACACGTGTTGGGTGACTCGGAGGTGTATAAAGCGTCCAGAGATTATGAACAGTTTGAAGATTCCAATGAGGACAAGGAAAGTAGATGATGAGGAAATTGACTGTTCTGACGAGGATGGCGAGTCTGGGAAATATGAGGAGAGTGACGATTCTAACGCGTATTGATGAGTCCCGATGAGTATGAGGAGCACGATGAATCCAACGAGATTCACGAGTCCAACGAGTATGAGTAACAAGACGATTCCAACGAGATTCACGAGTCCAACGAGTGTGAGGAACAAGACGATTCCAACGAGATTCACTAGTCTAACGAGTATGAGTAACAAGACGATTCCAACGATATTCACGAGTTTGACTAGTATGAGTAACAAGACGGTTTCAACGACATTCACGAGTCTAACTAGTATGAGTAACAAGACGATTCTAACGAGATTCACAAGCCCAACGAGTGTGAGGAACAAGACGATTCCAACGACATTCACAAGTCTAACTAGTATGAGTAACAAGACGGTTCCAACGACATTCACGAGTCCAACGAGTATGAGTAACAAGACGATTCCAACGAAATTCACGAGTCTAACTAGTATGAGTAACAAGACGGTTCCAACAACATTCACGAGTCCAACGAGTGTGAGGAACAAGACGATTCCAACGAGATTCACGAGTCTAACTAGTATGAGTAACAAGACGATTCCAACAAGATTCACGAGTCCAACGAGTGTGAGGAACAAGACGATTCCAATGACATTCACGAGTCCAACGAGTATGAGTAACAAGACGATTCCAACGAGATTCACGAGTCCAACGAGATTCACGAGTCTAACGAGTGTGAGGAACAAGACGATTCTAACGAGATTCACGAGTCCAACGAGTATGAGTAACAAGACGATTCCAACGATATTCACGAGTCCAACTAGTATGAGTAACAAGGCGATTCCAACGAGATTCATGAGTTCAACGAGTATGAGGAGTAGACCCTAATAAGATTTCGATGAATGCTAAGAGTCCTGTGATATTTACGAATTCCGACCAATATGAGAAGTCGGAAACATAATATGAATCGTGCGTTATACGAATGGTTATGAGTATTTAGACGAGTTGATTCAATATGACCCACATAAATACGATAACATAAAAACAATAATATACAAATAAGTAAACTGACAAACAACGTCATGGCTACGAGATGAAATATAGAATAAGTAAACGTATATGCTTTATAAGTGCCGTAGCTATCATTATGAAGAAGAGGAGACAGAAATGATAAACATATTAAGCTCACCTTATATTGCCTTGTACATTTGCTATTGCTGATTGTTTATCAAATATTATATTAATCCCCAATTGGTTTGAATATTACTGTACATAATCTATAATGACTCTCTCAACAAGATATATATATAAGTTCTTCTCCTTCTATTTTATAACTAGTGTGACACTATTTCTGGTACCCCTTGGTTTTCTTTTTATATATGATATATTGTAATGTCATTTTACATGCGTATTTTATTTAAATTATTGTATTTTGCATTTATTTGTGGCCTAACGGGTTTCACCATCTTTGATGCATATCCACGGTTGATTGTTATGGGTAAATAATCTATTCTTTTTCAAGCGGTCATCTGCGAAAATAATTGACCCTGGTACTATTTATTATGGTATTCGACAATTTTAAGATGGTACAACCACAGCTATCAATGTCGGTTGTTGAACTAATTGATAGGAAGCATTGTGTTTTGAAGGAAACATCTGTTTACTGGTGGCTATTTTAAATGCCACGTGTTGCTATAAAATAAACATATCTTAATTTTAGTCAATTGTTCGCTTTTATCATTTTAACTTATCTTATATTTTATTGCCATTGTTTGCCTATCAGCGTATAATTTCTGTGAAGGATCCAAGTAGGTTTTTGTTACTCTGTGCTTAAAACGGAATATTTTTAATGGTTCTAGACTAAAGGAATATATAAAAAAATTAAATAAAAACTTGGAGCGGGTTCTATTTTCTTAAAATGGCTAGGAAGGAATCCTAGACCATTCGTGTTTTAGTTATCATAAATGGTGGTTAAATTTGACTATTGACCATTTAAAAGGATTTTAAAATGAGACTCCCTCAAGTGATATCCATCCATAACATATCTTTTTGCAGATACTTCAAGATATTTTAAGTAGCAGAAAGAAATATTACTTGGACTTATTTTTCCATAGTAGAAGAATTTTTAGTGAGATTTAAGCAGTTTATTTCAACTTACCTTGATCATTTTACATTATATTATCACCTGATTGCACAAATAAAAAGAATATTTGATTAACTTTATAGTTAAAAATATTTAAATACGGCAATATTATTTATTATATGAAAAAACTTTCAAGTTTTATTTCAGAACATCATCAAATATAAATATATTTAATCACTATAAACATTTTGTTTTACAAAGAATCTTTTAGCATTCAACATTAAATTAACTTAATAGTTTAATATTGTCTTCCACGGTAGTATAAAATGGTTAACTTTTCTTTTGAGTATATATTGTTCAATTTCATTAATTCTGTTGAACCTTAAGAATATTTTCTTTTCTATATCTTTATTAGATTTTAAACAATACCATAAAGATCTGATATAGACCGTATATACTTATATATGTTAGTATTATATTTACCAAAGAGCTCTATATGTAGGAGCTTTGGAATGTGCTATAATAATACCAAAAAATAACTACATGTATTTTCATTTGTGTTAAACTTTATTTTATTTTGTATTACACATTCCCAGATCCTAAGGGTTGAGAAAGTTTTGTATTTGTATATAAGTGTAAAAGATTTCCTACAAGATCATCGCAGAGTATTGGCAACACTATTTGTGAAGTAGTTTTAACTCTGGTGAATTGGTTTATCTACAGAGTCCCCCAGTGGTCCCGAGAAAGGAGTTGTCATAACACCGCTGAATTTGAGTGAGCGAAAGCTATATTTAAGTCTACTAGGAAAAAGTCTTGAGAGTGGCACACACATACACATAGAGTTATATACTGTAGAATATAAAACTGCATTTGTCACACTAGATTGGAACTTAATTATTTAAAAATTATTTGAACCCGCACAGTACACAAAACAATGTCTTCAAAGTCTTAACTAAAATAACAAAGACATATTTATTTTGGAAATTCAATGCATTACAAGTACTAACATTTAAAAAAATACCACTTGCAAATGTATTGTATGAGAAACAGTTCATACAGTAGACCTATTTGATTTAAAAAATATATAGTGATTTATATTTGATTTAAATATATGTCTCAATTAACTATTTAACATTGGCTAGCATATTTAATCACAAATTTGTAGCTAAAATAGCAATGTTTTAGCTCAGCTAGATAATAAAGATTTTTCATGCCTGGATAGTCTGAATAGTAATGTTCTCAAGTATTAGCCTCCCCCCCCCCCTCGCCATTGTCACAACCACTTGACAGCATTAGTTGTCAACTCCGTGAGACTAGCTTCTTCTCGAGGTTAATAGCGGTACCCCTGCAGTAAAGGAACAGAGGTGGTAGGAATACAAACAAATTGAACAAATTAAAATCTGCTGCAAACTATGGTTAGTCTGGCTACGGGTAGAGAAAGAGATAAATAATTTTTTCTCCTTGCAAGAAGAACTTTTTCAGTTATTTCTTTGGGAGTTTATTATTATTATTAGCACCACGTCTTACTACCCGTTCGGGTTATACGCACTTACGCTAATGTGTAATGGTAGGGTGATTGTGAGATGAAATGGAGGACCTACAGTTTAACGTGGAATCCGAACCACGGTGGGGGCCTGGCATTCCTCACATTCACAAGTTGTGATTAATACACATCTTGTCAGAGGTGAAGGAAGGGTTCGGTAATCAGATAAATCTGTGCCGGGACCGAGGATTGAACCCCGGACCCTCAACACAGGAGTCTGACACCTTACCCCTAGACCACCAGGTCACCAAAGAGAATAAATAATTTTTTTGTCTCCTTGCAAGCAGAACTTTGTTCAATTATCGCTTTGGGAGTTTATTATTATTATTATTATTATCATCATCACCGCATCTTACTACCCGTTCGGGCTATACGCACTTACGCTAATGTGCAATGGTAAGGTGATTGTGAGATGAAATGGAGGACCTACAGTTTAACGTGGAATCCGAACCACAGTGGAGGCCCGGCATTCCTCATATTCACAAGTTGTGATTAATACACGCCTCGTCAGAGGTGAAGGAAGGGTTTGGCAATCAGATAAATCTGTGCCGGGACCAAGGATCGAACTCCGGATCCTCAACACAGGAGTCTGACACCTTACCTCTAGACCACCAGGTCACCCCTTTGGGAGTTGTTTTTAAACTTATAACAGCGTATACACCTTTGTTATTTATTTCTATTTAGTGTCCAGTAGAAGGTTTGAGGAGCCTTAATATCATAGTTCTCTTTAAATTACATGAAAAGTTACTATCTGGGCACGGGAAATGAGCCCGGAAGCCTTGGCTTCGAGCCCCAATGCTTTACCTTACTCATCTCCATCAGTGTATGTATGGTATATAGTATCACGGAGGGGGTGGTAAGATGCGCAACACGAGAATCCCGCGATGATTTCCTTGCAGTGTAAGAAACACCCGTAAAGCAGAAATGTTTGTGAAAAACAGGTGTGGGGGATTTCCCTCCCTTGCCGAGCTGCAATCCCCGCAAACAAATGACTAAATTTAGTGGCAATAATTCACGCGGTTGCGATGTTTAAACAAGCGTCCGCGTCAACAGTGTGTGTTGGTAACAACAACAATCAAGGGGGACTGGTTCAAGTTCAGGGCTGTGCCCTTGAAAATAGACCCTACGCGTGTGTTGGAGTCTAGAGGGGCCATCAATCTGCATCCTTGTCCTGATCAAAAACGCACAAATACAAAATAGTGGTGGTGCAAGTTACATTGTACCCTTTAGTTTACCCTGTAAGGTAACACTTAGAGATGTGAGATGGACTATTTTAATCTATTTTATTTCTGGAAGAAAATTCTATCCATCTAAATGTAACGAAGGTAATAGAACTATCCCTAATTTTAAAATTTACAATTCAGTTTAATTTTTCATAAGACTGTTAACACCAGAAACATTATAACATTAATTTTCGTAATGCAATAACAGCTATATCCGACACCTTAGCTCAGCTGGTATCGTGTCTGTCTACTGAGCTAAGGGTCCCGGGTTCGATTCCTGGCATAGCTGGAAAAACTATAGTTGGTGAAATGTGGGTTTCCCCCCTTCACAGTGATGAATTAATGGCTGGGGACTGGATGTTGTGCCTGTCCTTATCTTAAGTTAAATTATAAGTAAGATGAAGGTACTACAGGCCTAGCAAACCGGTAGTGGGAAATATATGGCTTGAATAAAAAACTGACCCCAGGCTGGAAACGGTAGTGGATGTAAAGTAAAAATAGCAGTTATTCCAGTTTTGTTTTCACGCCGTATCAACTACAGCGCTTGGTGATTGAAGTGTCGCGAGCGTCGATACTATTGTATATGTTAGTACTACACCATTATAATAAGATACGTAACAATTATATCCTCCTTTAGTTGGGATTAGATGATCTGACATTTTGGCGAGAACTTTTAATCTCTATTTGTCATTCTTTGTTTGGATTTGATTTTCTGTTTGCCATCAATAAGATAGCTAAAATAACTTTCAGTCCAACAAGAAAGTATCAATAACCATCAGGTTGTATCGGTTAGATCGAATGGCGTCCATAAAATTGTTTTGCCATCATTAGGGGTGTAAGGCAGGTATCGAGCTGGGTCCAGCCCCGTTTCACTTATCTAACTCTATTACTAGAACAATAAGGTCAGTCAGCAGTGTCTCATCCATCTAAGATATGCTCTCTTTCACCCTTCAGCTACAATCCCCTTGTCATGTAAATAAAAAAGAGGGGGAAGAAAGAAACAAAACGTCTTGCTGATTCAAATATCTTGAAAAATGTATGTTGATTCTATCAAAAAAATTATTGTATTTGCTAGAGAAAGACTCTGTAGACTTTTTTTTCATTAATCCAAGTCATCAAATATGCTTTAAAAGTCGTTAAAACTGAGCTAATGTCAAATTTGCACACATTTTGATATATTAATAAAACTCAGACTATACGGTTGTTAAGGAAAAAAATAGTCCTGTTGGAATATTTCGACTTTATTTTGACATGAACCATATTTTGAAACAAAGCATCGTAAAATTAAATATTACGTTAGAGCTGAACGTCTGCACTGCAATTTCTCGCCGAGGCGTTCATTTTAAGTATTTGCTAACAGCTTTACCCTCCCCCCCACCCCCCATTTATCCACACACACACACACACACACACACGCACACAAACACATACACATACTCGTGCTATGACACACGGTCATAGTGTATTCAGTCAAGGTGGGACTGCTAGCGATCAGTGTCAATGTGATGTACCCCACTGGAGTTTGAAAACATATATGGAAAACGATTAACATTTTCCGGTTAAAATTCCAGATAGCTTGATCACGATGGAAAGTTGGTGTGTTCGTAAAGACTCTGATTATAATATTGAAGTAGTTACATAACTGGTCAAAAGCAGACTCGACTTTAGTGACACATTCAAACACAGAGCGCTGTAGTGGATACGTGGGTGTGAGAAGAAAATTACAATAGCTGACATAGTTAATTAGAAATTATTTAAATAACTGGAAAACAAATATTTCTAGAAAAAAATTAATTGGAAATTGTCCGTATCATATTTTTATCTGTGATGGATTTTTTTTGATACAATAATTTAATCCACCTTGGTAGTACAAGATAACTAAAGGCACACTGAGTATGCCGTCAATGAGTGCTGTTACGCCCTCTGGGCCATTTCAAGGGCACGCTTCATTATCACTAGTCTGGCTGGCTACTTTGTGTACCAATTGTTCCTCAGCAACTTTGGAACCAGAGATCACTTATTTTACAGGTCGTTCCACTATTTGTCGTGTCTTCCCTTCTCGTCCCACGACCCAAACACGAGTATTTAGGGGCGATATCTTAGCGTAACTGTTTCAAACACTAGTGGGAAAATTTACTCTGCTTTGAAGATAACACAAAATTAACCAACATCGCTAACAAAAGTATCTAATTGGTGTCATATTTAAAGACAGCGGTGGTGGATTGCGGATAGCCCGGACGGCCGAGTAAAATTGGAGCCTGGATAGTCTTTCAAGGGTACATGCGGTTATTTAAACTAAGGTAAGTTTGAAGGGAATGTACGTAAAGTTCTGTATTTTTTCAGTTCTGTCAATGGAAATTGTGTATGAATTCAATTATAAAAATATTAGTTCATTTTGCAATATTTAGTTAATTTTATTTTTAAAGTAATTTCAACAGTTCTTAAATATCCGTCGTGAGTATAGGGGCATTTGAATAAAACCCTTTTTATATAAATCAAAAAAGTTCTGCCCAAGTATTATAAAGGTTGTTTTCTGCCCAACACGTCTTACCAGTGCTGTAAACATACACTTAGACTATTGGGTTAGGGATGGGGAATATTTAGTTCTGGTAAAATGTGCCCTTATTTTCCTGCAGTTAGATTAGTAAAGCACTAAAAAAAATCAACTATAAGTAAATCCAACCAATTTCCAAGCCCCGATCCCCCCATCATAGGCATTCCAGTATAATGCGAAAGTGACGCGTTAGCGGTTAGACAATTCGACCACCAATTCGATTAAATGAAATGACATTATATTCATGACAGATGTTTATGAAGGAATGATATTTCTGTATGTTTAAAATTAGACTTACCATTGCTAGTTAACCAATATTTTGATTATTTTATATAAAAAAGAATTTTTATTTTAAAAACTACCAACATAACATATTATTTATCTAGCTGCCCTTTATACTTCCCTTTAAGGTGGGACTGTAATTAAGGGCTGTGATTTTACAGTTTTTATAGCATAACTTTTTTTGTTAAAAGGAGATAAAATATTTTTTCAGTCAAAACATAGAGTTTGAATTTATTCACATGCTGACCTCAACAGCTGTTCTTGAATATCTGTTGAGGCTGTCCCGGAAATTGATGAAAACATTTTCTCTTCATTTAAAATTTTGTCATCTAATGCCACTATGCTCATGATAAATATTCAACAACAACTGTTGACATCACAATGTAAATAAAATTAAATGCTATGTCTATACTGGAGATATATTTTACTTATTTTGGTCAAAAAAATTCTCTAAAAACTGCACAAACATTGACCTATCCTCGAGTCCCTACACTCCCACCTTAAGTGCTTTCGGAACGTGTTTGTAGACTGACTGGTTCACCTTGCTGCTGTGTATGATTGTGTCAACTGACTAACTGGTTCACCTTGCTGCTGTGTATGGGTGTGTAGACTGACTGGTTCACCTTGCTGCTGTGTATGATTGTGTCAACTGACTAACTGGTTCACCTTGCTGCTGTGTATGAGTGTGTTGACTGACTGGTTCACCTTGCTGCTGTGTATGGGTGTGTTGACTGACTGGTTCACCTTTCTGCTGTGTATGGGTGTGTAGACTGACTGGTTCGCCTTGCTGCTGTGTATGAAACCAACTATAGTAGAAGCCAGAGAAAAAGCAATGTTGATAATGCTACTACGTTATGCATACGCACTCTAATTTGTCAAGTGAGTAATAGACTCAATCGCCTGCTCAAAAAGAAATATCCTCACACTGTAGTAAAGCATAAAAACCACTAAAACAATCCTCACCTATCTTACACATTTTGTTGGGACACTTTTTAAAAATGATCATTTTCTTAGGAAGATTAAATCTTGTTTCACATCTTTAATCAATCTTTAATGTCAGAACTACGACATCTCACGTTAAACGGCGTTAAAAATGTACTAATTATACCTTTTTATTTAAAATAACATTCAACCTAAAATGAAAAGCTTTTAAATCCTCCTTTTAGATGTGAGCCATAGCTTTAAATTATTTTATTAACTGTTTCTTAGAACCCACTCGAGTCAAATACAAACATTAATAATTACTTTAATGAGATAGGGAGGAGGAAGGTGTAAGTTTAGTGTACCTTCATTTGTGTGTAGGGAGGGGGTAAAACCACATAGTAAAAAAAAACCTCAATAAACCTTGCCGGGATTCACACCCCGATATCACCATCGTCTTCAAACCGGTCCAATATGAAGCGTACAAAGAAAAAATGGGGTTATAGTGACATACCACATATTTTCCCAGAACGCCATTTTTTATATCCCAATCTTTGTAAGGGGCCCAGTAAATACATTTTAATTAATTTAAACACGACAGTGACCTCTTTTAACCAAAATCTAAGGTACATTAGAAAGGTCTCTAGATTGTCTAACAGATGGCAGCAATAGTACATTATCAAGCTCTTATGATTGTCTAACAGATGGCAGCAATAGTACATTATCAAGGTCTCATGATTGTCTAACAGATGGCAGCAATAGTACATTATCAAGGTCTCATGATTGTCTAACAGATGGCAGCAATAGTACATTATCAAGATCTTATGATTGTTTAACAGATGGCAGCACTAGTACATTATCAATATTTCATGATTGTATAACAGATGGCAGCACTAACTCAATTTGAGCTAAAATTGGACTTTATCCTTTTTCTCTATACCTATCCTATGTGAGTGACGCGCTAGACCATACGACCACCGATGTGGGGCTAAAACTTATTAAATAACGAGGTATTTATGAACGTTTAGAACGCTTATCAGTTCTCAAGTAAGGAACCTCAAGTAATAGATTGAAGGTTCGAATCCGTGACGAGATATTGTTTCCAATACAACGATACGTGTAAGATAAGGTTACAAGGAGTCATCGAAGCACGTCTGCGTACGTCCCTCTCACACGATAACAATCCAGACAACATTCTAACACAAAACTTCCCTTTGTTTGACTGCCAACGTAATTACACTTCAAGATCTCATGAGAAAGGTAGGGGGGATGTATAATTATCTAATAGAAATTATAGGTTTTGCACGGAGCAAGGCGGAACATTTGTTATAGAGCGCTTCCTCTGCCACTCAAGTGGCACAGGGCTCGTACGTGGGATGGTGGCATGAGTGAGTGTTTAGGATATGCATACAAGGGGGAAACTCCGCCCCCAGCTATTAAAAAGGAATAAAGTAACGAGATATTTAATTAATAGTGGATATGATCACGTCATAGGAGTGTAAATTCATATCCCACTGGCTTCAAGCATAAATAAAACTATGCCTAACCATCAGACTAAGAAATGTTGTTCACACATGCGTATATGTATAGGTTATTTCGACTTCTAGGGTATTAGAGACAGTTTTTAAAAATTCCATTTAAATGTCTTTACTAATTTTGCCGAAGCTAAGGCGTAACACCTTATTTTATACTTAGCCAGGTTACAGAAAGATTAATAATTAATCAATATGTTTAGTTTAGAAGGAATAATTTAATGCATCCATGAATATAAAGGAGACAGTCTATGTAAATATCTACTTACTAGATCTCTAGATTTAAACACCAAAGTAATGTAATGTGTTCTTTAGTACGTACGTAAAGTGGTTTGTGGCAAGACACGTGTTTGCCGATGCACTCTGAAACCACCAAGATTTATTATAACAGTTATTTTTGAATGTTATCTTCTATATATAATAATAAAAGGAAGTGTTGTCTGTGTGTGTGCGATGCCCAGCCAAATCTATGGCACGCAGAGATCTGAAATTTTTAACATAGGTGGACGGAAGAGGGTCCGAATGCACCTCGAAACCGGATTTAAATTTTTTTAAATATATTTTTAATTAGGCTATTTTTAACAAAATTTTGAAGAAAATATTTTTTATCTGGTTCAGAATTACGTTTCAGAGATACGAGCACTATGGAGTGGGCTTATATAATTCTTATACCACAGTGGGTCACGGGCAACGCCGTGCGGGATTGCTAGTTTACATATATTTATCTCATAGAAAGATGGCAAATAAATATGAACACACAAGATTACTAGGACAAATATATTTCTCAAAGACTGTTAGAAAACTTTTAATACAATTTCAAATATAAATATATTTTTTAAATATAGTTGAGGTTTTTAATTAATATAAATGTTTATACCAACAAATTCCCTAAAAATATGAACATAACAACTTATGATTTCAAAATAGCTTACCTAAAGCGTATAAGAAATTCAAAAATATACATTTTTTTTAAAAAAATATATATTTGAACGATTTTGATTAATTTGTCAACGCATCTAACTACCTGTTCTAGTTATACTACTTGTGCTAATGTTTTAGGGATAAATAAGGTTGAATTTAGAGAAAGTGTACCAACATTTGCGTGGATAAAGATTGGAAAGCCCTTTAGTAACAACCACCCTAAGTACACCCAACCGGGATTTGAACCTCGATCTACACATCATCAGCAGCCTAGTCTATTGCAAGAGTGACGCCTTAGACCATGCATCCTCCAAGGTAGGTTTTGATTAATTCACATTCACTAAAATATAAAATTAAAATAAATAACTCTTAATAAGTTACGATACAAAAGTGTGTTTTTTTTCAATTGCAGATAGATACTTCTATTGTTTATTTTCCTAACATAAACAATTAATATGTTTATTTTTGCGTGAAGAGAAGATGTAATATTTATAAAATTGTCTTAGTAAAGAATGCTGTATATTGTAACACCTTCCTTTTCATTAGTTTACATTAGTTTACATTAGTTATAATTAGTTTACATTAGTTATAATTTAAAACAAAACTTATAGATCTACCCTTCTCACTGCGACTATAACTTTAAAATGTCCCCTCTTCTATCGTAACTTCTACAATTTCCATGGGGGTGGAACAATCTGTTTAATTTATTAGTAAAAAAATATAAATACAAAAATAAATTTTTTATTTGCCAATACACAATCATGAACAAATAAGAGTTTCGATTTTGTCCGCCATCCTGAGCCCCTAATCTTTAAATTGAGTGTTCATTTGTTGATATCGTTTCAGCCGTTTTAAATTACCGGAAATGGTCTTATTAAATTTTTGTACATACAGTACTAATAAGATGATTTCGTTGAAACTTCAAAGAATACGTTGATCACCATTATTCATAGTTGAACAAAAGCACCCTAGTAAAAAAAATCCTAAACTGAATAACATAAATTAGTCTGTAACAGTAAAGAAACTATCAGAAATAAAAAAAAACAGCTCTATAAAAGTTTGAAGAAACCTCGAGACGTATATTTTTGGCAATGGGACAGAGCATCCTATTCTGCAGTGGTGTGTCCAAACTATGAGTCATGTGACAACTCGGTTTATGAACCCTTGGTAGCACTCATCTCCTAACGAACAACCAACACTCCGTTCACTCAGAGGAACAACATGTTACAACATTCAGACTGTCCACCAGGACCACGTCCACTCAGAGAAACAACATGTTACAACATTCAGACTGTCCACCAACACCCCGTCTACTCAGAGAAACAACATGTTACAACAATCAGACTGTCCACCAGCACCACGTTCCACTCAGAGAAACAACATGTTACAACATTCAGACTGTCCACCAGCACCACGTCCACTCAGTGAAACAACATGTTACAACATTCAGGTCTCTCACCAACACCACGTCCACTCAGAGAAACAACATGTTACAACATTCAGACTGCTTGTGCCTGTTAAATTATTCACGAAACATGAACACGTTAAATGTCCCGCTTGCTTGTGAGGACTTATTGTTATTTTGTAATATTTTCATGGAAACATCGAAACCGCTAAAACAATCCTCAATCATCATTTAAAATTACTATCGTGATCATGTTAAAACGTGACTTTATTTTTCGGAGAACATTTAGATCTACGAGCTCTAACCTTTAAGTTTTTTAAAACTATAAAACATAATATAAATGTGTTTACTATTAGATACATTTTAATTAAAATATTTCACCCTCAGTTTGTAATTATCCATATTTAAAAATATTAAATCACTTATAACTAATGATATATTTTTGACCGTGTGCAACTCGTTTCAGTGCTCCGGTATATGGCCCTGTCACGCTATCTTCACATCTTGATATGGCCTTGTGAAACAAACCATTGTGGTTTTAACGATGATCCTAGAGCTGGGAGACATAAAAAACAGGTTTGCGAATACAAACTGATAGATTTGTATTAAATACCTTATACCTGTACTTTAAAATAATATAACTCCTATGAATTCCTCCCCCCCTCCCCCTCGCCCTTCTCTCTCTCTCTCTCTCACACACACACACACACACACACACACACACACTGATGGCAGCATGGTCTAGGACGTCATCTATGTAGACTGTCACATTAAATGTTCTCTAATAGTCTAACTTTGCAGCACAAATGTTCATGTTCGGGTACATTAAAGCACAAGTGAAACAAAAACGGTTGAACAAAAAAAGTTTTAGGCAATGTGGTGGGCCAACTTGAGTTACGTCGTTTGCCCATAGGACAGTGGTGGAAAGATTAGCCAATACCAATGTAACGTTGCCCAGGGGACGCCCGAATGTACTAATCGTACATCCTTTCCGTGGAGGCTCTTTCCATGTTCCGATGAGATGAGATGAGATGAAAATGAATATGAGAGTGTGGAACCAGTGGAAATACTTGAACCCAACTTAGGCTTACTAACCAAACCCTGGTGATTGTTGGTGTGAAAATACCCAAGGTACCATCCGGGGATCGAACCCAGAAACCCTAGACTCGTACTCATGTACACTAACCACTATACCACGGCGTCAATTTGTGCCAAAATAAAACGGGAACTAAAGTTAATGTACTAGTGACCCCTACTATTTTGCTACCGAGTGTACAGGTCTAGTCAAGCGAGAGTTTTTTGGTGGATACCGAAATAAACAACTTCAAAGTTTTCAGAAAAATACCCGAAAGAAAAACTTTTTATATTCGTTTTTATCGTTGACGGCAGAGTTTCCCTCTTGGTGGAATGGAGTGCCATAAATTTGCTCTCGAAAGATGGCAGGATATCTGCCGAGGAAACCCGGTTCGAGCTTGTCGAGAGGTTTACTACACTCTTATCTAAGACATTCCTTTGAATCGTACACATTATTTTCAGGGTTAAACGTC
Source organism: Timema genevievae (assembly GCA_902155825.1). Taxonomy (NCBI): domain Eukaryota; kingdom Metazoa; phylum Arthropoda; class Insecta; order Phasmatodea; family Timematidae; genus Timema; species Timema genevievae. The sequence continues at coordinate 106,451 of CABFWO010001422.1, read as the reverse complement.
GAGGTATAAAACGAGGGATTTGTTTTATTTCAATTTTTTTGCCATTATGGTTCTGTTTTCAGATGTAATTTATAAAAAAAAACTAACATATTAGAAGCTAATCGATAGCTGTGACCTGTATTTAAACTAGTGACGGTGGTACTGAGTTCATGGCCTGATCTCGGTCACCAATTCCACATAATCACATGAGCTAATCAAAACCAATTTGGTTTCTATTTTCATCTTTCAATAAAACACAGTTGAAAGTATATTTAAGGAAAAACAAACTTTTCTTGCAGTTAACATTAATAGCCCTTTACATTATTATTATTATTATTAGTAATCATACTTTCCATCAAAAGTGACAGTTGCAGTTCACATGAATTTTATGAAAGTAGTTTTGCTAACTCAAATAATTGTTAAAAGTGATTTTCGCAATTCCGTCTGTCTGTCTGTCCGTCTGTAGCCATTCGGCAAAAACTTGATATTTGGGGTTTTCCTAAGGTCCCCCTGAGAGGTTTTGGAATTAGATATCTAACCCTAAATTTAAGAGTAGTTTACGGAAGGTTAAAAAGAGAAAAAAATCAATTTTCTCAAAACTCGCTTTAACAATTTTAATTAAATTGTATATCTAGACACCACGTATTATTTTAAACAAGGTCGCAATTCTTATTTTGTCATGAAAATAACTTTTAAGTTTCTTTACATTAGGGAAATTTTCCAATTTTGATAATTTCTCTGCAACAATTTGAGATAAGAAGTAACTTATCGTTGTATAGTTGTAGTACTATTAAAGATTAAAATATTTTATCCGAAATATATTTTTATAAAACCAATAATTTTTGAGCTGTAAGAAAATATAATATGTACTTTTTAATTCTGGTCTTTGAAAATGAATTTGATTTTTAAGCTCTTTGGTGGACAAAGATGTTTCTCTTTTCTCAATATTTCTGTAACAGTATTCATAGTTCATAATGCCATAGAGTAAGTAGCAGTGTATATTATTTCATTTATGATCTTTGGTGTAGTGTTTCTACAACAATGTATTATTTCTTATCACAAATCTTACGAGTTTTTGATAAATGTATATTTCAAGATAAAAGAGGAAGAATGTCTGTGCGGTGTGCCGTACCATTTATTTTTAGCGCTACCATTAAAAATACTCCTCAAGAGTGTAAGCCCGCAAGCAAGATATACCGACAGAGAGGCCGCCACTGCTAGAGATGATAGTATCAACATTTGCGAATAGAAGGTGTCATGTGGTCAGCACCCTGATTCCTTCGGCCGCTAAACCCAGTTTTCTAGACCAGAGCTGCTACCTATTAATTCAAATAGCTCCTCATTTGTCCTCACGTGGCTGGGTTTGACTTCGTTCCAAAACACATAAAAATTATTTAAGCACAGAGGATCAAACCTGGGACCTCTGTATCTGTAGCCAGGTATCTCTGACCACTATATTACAGAGAACACCAGGGATTGAACCCGGGACCACTGTATCTGTAACCAGGAACTCTGTATCTGTAACCAGGAACTCTGACCACAGTGAATATCCTTCAAAGTTACTATGTTTATTATATTTGTGGCTAAATCTGTAACAACAAATATTATAACTTAAAGTGATTTATATTGCTCCTTAACTGCTCTCGGGCATGGACTAGCCCATTTTTATATTAGTTCGTTTTAATTTGTGTGTTAAGAGAAAATTCATTGTAAGCCCAAGACTGATAAATTGGTTATTGACTGTAATAACTTTCTGAGGAGCCAGCTCTGTCACCACAGTAATAAACAGATTTCACTGGAAGTGTCCTGGGAGAGGAAATAAACCGACACAGTTTTGTCACGTGAATAAATAACAATAATTTAATGTCGTGCCAACGTATATTTTTAATTTCTATTTCCTAAAACATGAAATAATATTGCTTGGAGGGGTTGGTAAATAATTACTTCAAATAAAAACCTATTTCCTAGAATTTTATTTCACGGGAGACATTCCATGAATCTTTTTATCACTTTTTGTTCATTATAAGCTGCAGTCATTATTCCTAAAAAAAAAAATGGGAATGGGACAGATCTTATAAATGGAGACGAGGTTCAAAATCTAAAAATTTAACAAGTGTAGTGTCTAACTAGTACCTATTTCCAAAATTAACTCGGGCTCACTATTCATTCATAGACTAGCCCATGAGTCTAAAGTTTCAAGAAATTTCACATATTCCTGAAACTAGTGCGCAAGCAGTTTTTGGATCACACCCAAAGAACACCACATAAAAACACAAAATCGTTATTATTTAGTTTAGCTTTTACATTTTAACAAGAAAGTTCTTTGCATTCTTAATACCCACTTCGGTAGCCGCATGTTCTAAGGCGTCACTCTCACAATAGATTAGACTGCCGATGATGGGGAGATTGGGGTTCAAATGTACTGAGGCTTCATTTTTCTAAGTGGCTTTTAACTCCTTCTTCTTCTAAATTAAACTTTCCTCATTCCTAACTGATTAGCGTAATTAGTACATGAGTGTATAACACGAACGGGTAGTAAGACTTGGTACTAGAAATACAAAATAAATATAAGTAATGATCATTCATAATTATAATATAATTGCTTATTAAATAATTGGTACGACACACCACACAGACTTACTTACTACTTTACCTAAAAATAGTACAATTTTCATCATATAACTTGGAATCTCGGGGGTTCCTCCCTTGTCCGTCCTCATTTAGGAAAAGAGAAAATGAAGTAGAACCCTAAATTAATAAATTAGATTGAATTAAAAAAAAAAACTAAACAGTTGTGTATAACAACAAACTGACGGAATCCATACACTGTGCAAAGCGATTTCTGCCTCAGATATCATAAGAGGAGTAAAACGAACTAATATACATTTTTATAGAAACATACTGGGAAAAAAAGAAAATCACATTTCACCAAAATTCGTACTTGAAGTTTAGATAATATTACAGAAACAGCCTATTGCTCCGTGCATTTTAAACTCGGCTATGACTCGGAAAATATTATGTTTATAAAATATTATTTGTATTAAAAGTGTCTTATCTTTAGCAGTGCTACAAACAGGGGACGATCCGGGGGAAGGGGTGGGTGCTAACAGTGCCTTCATACGAATTTTAATAAAAGTAGTTTGAAACAATTTCGAGAAATGCCATTTTATTTCTCTATTTTGGAACTTAATAGTAAACTACTCTTAATGTTGTGGTTGGATAGATAATTACAAATTTCCTCGGTTAAACCTTATGAAAAAAAACACAACCTAGGTACCAAGTTCTAGCCCGAGCAGCAAATGGTTTCGGCTCTAGGCCAAGTAAGACAGCCAGAAGACATTGTAAAACCTACTTTTTTCCAGTTCACATCCATCAAAATCTCTAACTCAATTTTTTTTGGACGATCACAATACTTCCTCTGTCCTAGCGTTGGAAAGTTAAACTCGACCATATTGGGTGTACGTACTATCTATGACAGACCTGTGATGTAGTAGGGCGCGCCAGTGTGAAAGCCAGCCAGCACTTGTCAGGAGCCGAGGAATGAGAAGAGGTGGCTGGAGTGACATATAGAGTGGATCTGTAGAGTTGACGTGGCCGCCACTAGTCCTCCTCCTCCACTCCCCTCTCTCTAGGGAGGATAGGGAGCAAGAGAAGACACGAGGGAATTGTTTTTATATCCTGTTACTGACACTCGCTGGTATCAGACAGCCACACTTCCAACAACCACCAATCTGGTGCACTCTCTTATCCTTAGGGGTAACAGTTAACCACATTTACAAATAGAAAAAAGGTAGCATGACTGATATTTTTGTACACCGCGTCTTATTACCCATCCTGGGTAGCCACAGAGTCACACTAATAGGGTAAGGACTAGAGGAAAGTATCCCCCATTAGCGTGGAAAGAAATAGAAAAATTATTTAGGAAAAAGCTATGATATATCAGTATGGAATACAAACCCCTGCCTCCTTGTCCCCAGAAAACCAGACCACACAAGGTTAACGCATTAGCTCACGTGACCACTGATGTTTAATATAACATATACATCTACATAACAGCTGATCCGCCCAACCACCAATGCAGGTAGCAACATTTAATTAACAAATGAAAGCATATAAGGTTAAGCCGCTTTGTTAAATTTCCTTTATTATCTTAGTTATTTATTGTTATACAAAAAATACTTTTCAACACGTGTAAAAACATTGTCTCCATTTTTTCTAAATAAAATAAATAATTATTCTAATATGAAATGGAGCTTTTTCAATTTATCAAAGTAAAAACTTTGTATTTGAAAACGAGCAAGGTTTGGACTCGAGTTGACTGTCCATTAGTAACTCCAGATACCATATCTGATTACTGACATGGGATGATTTTGGCTTTTTGTGACGGCTGGACATTTAATCAAAAATGTTCCATGTTACACCAATTCTTAAATATGTTCCATCACTTTGACAATAGAGGTAAATTTGTTTCACGTGTCAAAGTGACAAAACGTAATTTAGAAAGCGGAGACAAATTAAACGATTTTTTAGTGCAATTTCAACTGCCACAAAAGCTGTGGATAGACAATACCTACACCGATTGGAATTTTAAAAGCACTGATTTTTGCAGGATGAATAAGTAAATAAAGGATTTTATAATTTAATACCATAAAAATATGGTTCTTTTAAACAAACACGTCTCTTCAGATGACATTTTGATGGAGTGTTTGTGTAACTATGAAAAAAAAACACGTCTAGGGATTTGAATTCTGGCCATTCAACAATATTTTCCAGCGATCTACTGACTGAGCCACTAGGGATTCATTCCATGTCACTGTGGCATGTAACTATATAATGATACTTGTTTAAATTTTCTTTAATCACAAGGCTTAGAAATGTATCTTTATTTGACTAAACTAAAGTACATTGGAGAAAAATAATAAAAACATGGGAAAAGAATTTAATCATGTGAATAAATAAATTTATAAAATAAATTTACAAGGTATGAATTTTATTGTAAAAATCACTGAAGAAGTACTTCGTCTTCTAAGATTGTGTGTAATATATTTTATATTATAAGTGTGCAAGCAATGAGCACTCATTGCGGCTCAAAACACATGTTTTCTTCGCCGGAAAAAATAATGTAATTCGAAAGTCTAACGTGAGAAATTCTAACTTGAAGTTATCCCTCCCGAATTCTTCCAAATGTGTGTAACCTTCTTTGCCCATATAAACCAATGCCAGTGTTGCAGGGTGATAGGTGCTCCCACTAAACGCCCTCAGTCAACTATTTGTGGTGAGTCTGAGGTGGCAGCGAAGAGGCAGTAGATGTGCCATCAACAGTCGTTCTTCTTCCTTGTAGACTACCCCTATAATGGAGGGTTGCTACCCTCAAGAGACTACTAAACCATGGGGGTTGAAATGGGGGATTCGACTCTCACTACATCAATATAGTATCAACTCCCTGACGAGACCTTTAGAAAGTACTTCTAGGACCAAACGGCTGGTGGGTTTGGCTCTCACTCGGGAGGCTGAGGTTCAATCTTGACCTACTTCAATCTAGTTCTCCTTTATACCTCCTCTAGCCATGCTAGCTACTTTTACAATCCTCATCAACAAGGCCCAGATGTTGATGAGTTGATAACTTCTTTTTACATTACAGACAATGTTCATGTATTGTGCATTCACGACAGTGCTTATTTTGAGATTTCAAAGCTATTTTGCCAAGCGGGTTGCATCTTTACTTGACGCTCCTTAGTAGTCTAAGGGCTAACACACTTTGACACCAATGTAAGAAATAGAAAGAGATGGAAGAAAATGAACCGCTCACCTTGTGAGGCCTCTTGTTAATTTACTGGCAATACTTCCCCTATTCCTCTGACGAGTTTACACAGTCACTCTACCATTTGCGCCTCGGAAAACATTGACTTGCTTTTTAAAATTACTGTTTTTGTTTCCTATTCTAGATATACATGAACATTTTTAATACTCATCCTGGCAGGAAGACTTCTACAGGACATTCTCGTGAACAACCCAAATAACCTAAGTTGTAGAGGATCTCCAAAAAAATAACTTTACATATAAACTACTTTAAGATAAAAATAATAGTTATATGACACTGCAGGAATATTTTAAAAATTATTTAGGAATTTATGGTTTCTGTTTCAACGTTCTATCTCCAAGACTCGTTGAATAAAACGTAAATTCATAAACATTGGTAATACTATCGTGACCTGCCTTGACGTCACAGGAAGGCAACGTTCTTGATTGTGTTCATGACCCCCTGAATGTGGAAACGTTTTATAATCGTGGTTGTCGAAATGAGGAGATAATGTGGGCAATGAGCTTTATATCCTCTTAGTCTGCACGGTTGGGAAATACACATTCCTGGTGTGACACTACTTAAGCTGGAAAGGTTTGCAGGGGGTGTAGGTAGCTATTAATTATTATTTATTTTATTTAGCACCGTGTCTTACTACCCGTTAGGGTTATACGTTTAAGTACTAATCACGCTAATGGGTTATGAATTGTGACTGTTGTATTTATAGGAAGTGAGCCCATATTTGCGTGGAGGAAGGGTTGAAAACTATTTTGGAAAAACCACCCCAGTTCACCCGACGGAGATTTGAACCTCTATCTCCCCATCCTCAGCAGTTTAGCTCAACATTAAACTAGCGTGTTAGCTAACTACACCACCGAGGCGGATTATTAATTATGAAGCAGATATTTGTAAATAATTATTATATTTAGCAGAATGCAAGAATTTAGAAGTAAATTTGATGTAATTTTCATAAATATCTGTAGGTAATTTGATAGGTCATTTTTTGATCATTGTTAGGTCACTTAGAGTCAGAGTTCTACGCATAACTATCTTCAAAGACTTTCCCAGTTACATATTTCTTGCAAAAATCAAGTTGAAAATCAATAGTGATCTAAAATAAATTTGGTGCATGGCTGTAATACCAACCAAATAAATAAGAAAGTGTAAAATTCGTAAAGTATTGATATTGATTCTCAACAATATTCATTGAAAAATGTATTTTTAATTGGTAATCAAAACAAAATCAGTTTGATAGCACGATTAAAAAAATTACACTCCTAAAATTGGTATCAAAATCATTAAAACTGAACAAATAAATCGACTATCTAGTGCTGGCATTGTCGAGACCTTGGTGAAGAGAAGAACAAAATCTTATTCCTCAAGTGCGAGTCAGTCAAACGAGAACGGCAAGTGGGCTTCCCCTAAACATACAGTGACCCTCAATACAATCCAGTCATGCCGGTAATCTATAAAGCTCAACCACAGGCGCACTCACAGCACCGCATTAAATTAGAGATATTCTCGTAGGAATAATCGTTTAAATAATAAAAACAACTTTTGCAGTTAACCTTGATAGCATTTGTAATAATATTAGTATTATTTAATGGTATTTGATATTAACTATCAAAATAATTGCATATTACATAGTCTTATGCATTGATATATGAACATTGTTTTAGTATGTTTTGTAACTGTCAAAAAAGAGTTTTGCTATCTGAAACTGACTGTAACGCATGCACGAGCTTGTTCATTCATAGTAACAGCCAAAAGATTAAAGACCCTGCAGCCCTTTGCATAACTTTATATAGTAGTAGTTTCAAAGAAACATTAAATTATTTTGTGACAGCTTTAGGGCACGGGCTACACAGCCCACAAATTCTACACAACGATTATCAACGAATTATTTTGAGAGTGTTTGATGAGCAAGAACGATTGACAGCCATGCTCTCCGGATTCGAAGCCATATGATGATTGAAGTTTGAAGATTTAAATATGAAGTGTTTACACAATATATGTAACATAAATGACATATGAACACTGGAATCAAAGCCTGTACCTTAATATTAGCCCGGTACTATCCACCAATGAGATATCCGGGTTATTACTATGGCCAAAGCCATATATCACTTTAATGTACTGTTTAATGTATTTCACTCATATTTAATGTGTATCACTCATATTTAATGGAGGAGTTTTTAGTGAACGTTTGTGACGAACATGAAAAGGAAATTTAATTAGTCCAAAGATGACACTTGGATACGGGAATAGAACCCGTGATCTTCGGATTAACTCGCCATTGCTCTTCCCCTGAACCACTGAATCATCCTGAATATCATCCCGTTCTCAGGGTCATAGTTTAAGGCAAAGTCTGTGATGGACGTGTGGAAATCATCGGCTACTATGAGCTCTTCTCACTAGAGACTCAGGTTTGTGGTTCATGCTGTCAATCGTACTATATTTAATTGTACAGGACCGGTGATATTCTCAATCGCGAGCTCGATTCCCATATACAAGTGTAGTTTTCAGTCTAATATAACTTAATTTAAATATGATCCCAGCACAGGACTATGTCCATACTAAAGTTATTTTCCTCCTTTTAGAGATGCTAGTCTGGATAAAAACATGTATCGGTCATAATGGAAGAATGTGTTTTACTAATTATTATTACTATTTTTTTCGCTGCCGTGTCTTACTAACGGTTTGGGTTTTACGCATAAGAACCAGTTACGCTACATGTTAACAATGAGGAAGATTGAATTAAAGAGGAAATGTACCAGCATTTGAGCGAAGAGAGAGTGTAAAACTATTTTGAAGAAAACACCCGACTGGGATTCAAACCCCAATCTAACCGTAATCAGAAGTCCAGTCTATTGCGAGAGTGGTTCCTTAGACTATGCTGTAAAGCTTATTACCCCTGTACCCTCTTAATCAACTATCACTCCCCCCTGCCCCCATGGGGGTCGCGATCCCCCCCAGTTTGAGAACAGCCACCTCAGACAATTTGACCACCGTCGCGTGTTATCGATTAGTAAATTTGTATTTCATTCACCGGCCAGTTCTTGGCCACTGGCCATAGGAACAGCACGGGTTAGTGCCCAGATATTGTAGGCCGATTAACTTATGCTTTTTAAGTGAGCATTAATCCTTGTTTGTATTTCACGCTTTTGAAATGAATGTATGTTTTTGAGCTCATCTGAATATTAATTTGTTATTTAATAATTAGGTACGCACATGGAATAAATCCGGTTTAATCTGGTTTGTCTTTGACATGGAGTTTCGAGTCTAATCACAGATAGTTTTTCATAAATGAATGATCTTATCTGACATCTCAAGGTGTGATACCTGCACAGGTGTTCTGTCGAAACAGGGAGTTAAAGTGTATCTTAAATACCCACGCAGGAGAATTGTAAACCTCATCTTGCTGGTTTGATGGTAACGGGAAGGTCAGGGTTCGAATCGCTGACGGGTGTAGTGATGGTGGGGTTTTTTTCATAAAAGATATCTTACTCTTCCTTTAAGAAAAATTGATACCATTTCCCGTAGATAATAGATCCTTACCCCTAGCATCAACAATATGCAGGCGTGTAACCCGAGTGGATAATTAAAAAAAACACTAATATTGTACTGCCCTAGTATTGTTATTGTATTTGTTATAAAATTAAATAATTGAGGCTCTTTTTACCTACCACGTCTTAATATCCGTCTAGCTTTACGTTTTTACTTTCTCATATCAAGAGAGATATCAAGATATCAAGAGATATTCAACAACTAGTTGATATCACCATGTGTAGAAAATTAAACTATATATTTCTACTGGAGTGATATTTTATTCATTTTAGCTAAAAAAAAAGTGTTGTTATAAAAACTGCAAAAGGCGTTCCATACAATCCCACCTTAAAGCAGCGACAAAGAGACGATAACAACAGTTCTTGTTTCAAAGGCGCGTCAAGGCGACAAGATTTATCTCTACAGTAGAACCCATGAGCTAGACCCGACTCAGGCAGCTTACAACAGTTCTACCAACTGCACGAGAATATAGACAGTAATTTCCTGTTCATGTCATCGGGATGCGTTACTGAGACAGTTCCACGAGGCCACAGGGAGATAGTCGGCTTCACTAATACCCCTTACACACCGGGTGATGATTTCGCACTTAACTCAGTAGAGAAACTTAGTCTGAAATAATAATTATAGTGATAATAAATAACCAGTGAAGTATCTATTGCTAAAATACGGTGAGGCATTCCCATTGGCATGTTTTTCATCCTTGTTTTGCAAATAGTTGATGTTACAAACATTGAAGGGTGTTTGAAGCGATGAAATCGGAGCTCAGATCTCCTTAGTTAGCATCAACTTCGACAACCACAAGGATTGGTTTTTGAAAAAATTGATTTTTACTTTGTCATATCCAGAGAAAGTCTTGTGATCGTTAAAATTTTCGACCCCAGAATTGTGATGATTCTTTACGTTTTATGTGCGTCAGAACCCCTCGCTATCTTACAGGTAGAGAAAGTATGGTGATCGTCAAAAAAATCGAACTCGAGATTTTGATGAATCTTGACGTTTCATGACACCCTGAATCAGAAAAAGTGGTTTTTGAATTTCCGTCTGTCTGTCTGTACCTCCAACTAGAGCCTAAACTATTTTACCGATTGAGCTAAATCTTGATATCTAGGGTTTTCATAGGGTTGCCCCGAGGGGATTTTGGAATTGGATATCTACCCCTAAAATTAAGGGTAGTTTACTGAAG
>CABFWO010001422.1:53248-94747 GCA_902155825.1 Timema genevievae | reverse complement strand
ACATTAAACTGTTTGAAATGCTCTTAGGTGGACAAAGATGCGCCTCTTTTCTCATTGATTATATATCATTGTATATTATTTTATGCGTGTTCTTATGTGGAGTGGTGATGATACAATGTACATTATTCCGTTCAGAAATCTTACGAGTTTTTAGAAAGAGAGAGAAAGTCTGTGTGCGCCCGTACCATTTATTTTTCATGATAAACAAAACTACATTTTTATTTTTACAAATTACAAGCTTACAAATAACTTATTTTAGAAAATTTTAAATTTGTTAAAAATATTGAACAATCTGGTTTAAAATGTATATAAGAAGAGAATTTGTTGTGTGATTCATTAGGAAAACTTACCTAAGGGTATGGGAACTGAAAGTCTGATTTTTTTTAAATCGAATATATAATAGACGATATGAGAAAGTTTGTGCGGTTGGGTCCTACCATTTATTTGTACAAACAATCAGTGTTATTTTGACAGCCTTCACATAGGCCTATTTCTGAACAAAGAGAGATTAATTGGACATCCTGAAGCATTTAAAAATGGCATCTTAAAATTATTACCAAGATATTCCCAGCGTATATTAGGTTTCTACACGTTTCAAAGTCGAATGATCCAGAGAGTTTCTCGAGTGTTGAATACCATTTTATGAGGTAGGTTCTTGGATTTAATATCACAGGGCGATCCCCCACGGCCTGTTGGGCGTAGTCTGAGACGAACAATATTACAGCGCTATTGGTTTTGTTCCATCAAATACGTTATTTAAACTTACAGTCTTACCTTGGTGGGTTCCGCTATGGGCATGTCATATAAGCTACACCGTAGCGGGAACAAGCAATATAAGCTTTTAATATATATGAAGTTTATCTTTCGTTTACGCTGAGAAGTGACAGTTTTACCTTGACGAATTATACTATGGTCCTATCTCATATGCTAAACCATAGTGTAATCCGTCAAGGTAAGGGACCTTTGAGGGTACACCTAAGTGATGTCACAACCTCTAGTTAATAACCATACACGCTAATAAACAATACTTTGTTGTTTTTTAATTTGATATCTATTGAGTTTCGTTAGACTGCATTTAATAAACACAACAAAAATAAAAGGCAAAAATAATTATTTATAAATAATATGATTTGATTTTTATTGAAGAGTCTTATAATATTTGTAATGTTTTTATAAAACGTTTGTTTCGTTAGGGACATATTTTTTGCTCTCCTTCTTACTACCTGCCTGGCCTATTAGCATCTCAATATCACAATGGGGTAGGGATTAGGAAGGTGTATATTAAAGGATATGTACCCGCATTTTCATGGAGGAAAATTGAGACACTATTTAGGAGAAAAAAATAACCTTGGTTAAATCTGTCTAGTTTCGAACCCCGACCTCTGTTAGTGAAAAACCAGATTATAGGTACTTTCTAACGTTTATTCTGCGTGCTTATCGATGCAAATATGATCTAAATCGTTATCACAAGATCTTCTTATCAAAACAATATGTTATCTTAAATGAATAAAATAATATTTTAATATCCTTCATAGTTCGTTTCCCATATTGTCTTAAATAAATAGTGATACTTTCCAATTTTCACAGTAAGGGTATTGTTTGACAGCTAGTAAAGTTACTAGAGCTACTTTCAAGTGTTCATACATCAAGCCATGTGATCTGCAGCCTTCACTTTTGATCGATACTACCAATACCAATAACAAAGCATGAATAAAATAGTAAGATGCTATTAATATTGGCCGTAAAAAAAGTTATTATTTTCTTTAAGCCCCTTTCTACGAAAATTGGAGTGTGGTATTCTTACATGCGTCAAAAAAATTTCTAGCCGTAAAAATGAAAGGAAACATTCTCTGAGTCAATGCTGGCTAAAATTAGAGATTTAGAATGGCATTGCCTCACGGGAGTAAAAGTCGGGGCATAAAGATTTGGAAGGATGGGGGGATAAAGAAACAAAAGTGTATTAAGGAAACAAGTGTGTTATAAAATAATTTGGGATGATATGTAGTCTGCAACAAAACGGAGGCAAAACCTTCCAGCCGAGGAAAGTCATCACTGAGCTAGACATTTTAAAAATAATACACCAGTCGACGGCGATGTCAAAGCAAGAAATAACTACCCTGGAAGGACCGTCTTTGTTAACTTGGTCGAGATTGTAAGACTAGAACCAATAGCATGATTACAAACATTCAATATTTTCTTAATTAATTCAGTAGATAAACTTGTAGCTTGTAACTGTAGGCGTCAAAATTAATATGGTAATTCCTATGAAGATTTGACTATATATAAATATACACACATATATACAGATACATACTTAATATAAATACATATATACACACACAATTAACATAAAACTATGTTAATTTTAACATAAACTTTATTGATGGATTAAATAGCTAAGATATTTATTATATTTGTTAGTAACGGTTATAGCCGCATTTAAATTTGAATTGAAAAATGACTACTGGACAAGGGAATCGAACCCGGGACCTTTAACTTAGTATACCAATGCTTTAAACACTGAGCTAGCTGCCTTAAAATATGAGTGAAGGAATGAAGAATGACCCTGATCACGGGACGATTCCTGGATGGCTCAGGAGTTAGAGCATTGGCGTATTAAGTCAAAGGTCCCGGGTTCGATTCAAATATCCAAGTGTCATTTTTCAATTTAAAGGACATAAACATTTTTACTCATTTACATTATACACATATGTATAATACTCATTTATGCTATATAAAATATGTAGTTATTATAAAAAACGAGTAAAAAGGTTTGTATTAATTAGAGTTACTCATATCGATTTATATTATAGTTATATATTGTAGACCTATATAATACAATTGAGTAAAAAAAGTTTATAATAGACCCAAAAGTTTCAATATAAAAAAGTGTACTCAAACAATTATGGCAACTATCACTAAATAGCCAGCGATATAGCTACGTGTATATTTTTGATTAGGGAATAGTTAAGGCTACTTAAAAGTATAATATTTATTCAGAAACTAGTTTTGTATTATGTATAAACTATAAGTTTAAATGTTTATTTGAAAACACTCTAGAATGTTTTAAAACTATGAATATATCTGTCAAAGACATCTGATTAAAGCCACGTCCTTTGGAAAAAATAATCAAAACAAACAAAACATAAGTAAATATTAATTATGGTCATAGTAATTTGAGAGAAATTACATATATGTATCAAGGGTAGTTTTTACCTTACATAAATTATCATTCTTTCTCCTTAGACTGTGTGATCCCACTTGTGTAAGTGTTCAAAGCTAAGGAAAATATAAAGCTTAAATAAAAAATACTATATTTTAATGTAAATTTAAATGGATTATTATATTTTAATAATGTTTCTTGTGATCCTGCTCAAACTAGTGTCCAGACAAAGTAACTATGAAAATGAGGCGTGCCCCTTACCCCTTCTATTTCCGACCTTACGTACAAGTTTATTCACACCTCCACTCACAATCTAATTAAGCTCTACTACGGAGCTCCTCTTTAAACGTACAAAAGACGTGTACACGACGACCAGAGGGTAAAGAAATGGAACATAAGAGAGAAAAAGAGGGATATAAACTTCAGTTGGGGGAGGGGGGTTATAAATAGATACATAGAGTGTGACTTGCTGGTTGGCGTCAGGTCCATTGACGCAAGCATCTCGAGAGCTTTTTCAGGAAGTATGTGTGTTTATATATATACATATATGTTTATTATGAAGTATGTTTACACATATTTGTTTTTTGATTATATGAATAAATATTTGTTTGTTATAAATTTTTTAATAATGTACTTTTATGACGGATGTTTGTGTTGTAAAAATACTGGATATGATTTTAGTAAAGTATGTTGACACACACATATATATTTATATATAGATCTTATATATGTAATTTATGTTAATATTGTTGACGTCGGTGGTATTGGGGTAAAAGGTTCGCCTCAGGACGTGATGCTCATGGGTTCAAACCCAGCCGGCGTCAACAGATTTTTTCTTGAGAGATAAAAATCCGTAGCACAACTTCCTTCGGAGGGGAAGTAGAGCCGTCAGACCCATTTCGATTGTGGCGTGTAAAGGAACCCTAGAAGCTATGTGAAAATACCTTTCCCGGCGAAATTGGTAGGCCCTTTTCCGCTCACTCATAGACATTCTCGTACGCTGATATAATCAGTCGGTTCGGAAAGTGCACGTTAAATACCCCAAACAAATAAATATAAAATAAATAAATAATATGACTATAATGATGGAGTCTCATTGGTTGAAATTACGTTTGCAGAATTGTATTGTAGACAGTCTTTGCAGAAAATAAACATATCACGTCTTGTGAGTGTGCGAGAAGCGGGCTCGAATAGTTGTAGACTGGGCATAGCTGGTTCATAAGGAATACATAACTCACCGTGCAACTATCAGCTTCGTTTTAGCTACAGGCTACTAGAGCCATCTACACTCAGTCTATCTTCATCTATAATCAGCTATCATCGAGATCTCTCTATCTTCAAAAATCCTGTTATTCTATTTGCGGATTATCCGTGACTGGTTCTTCAAAATACGTATTACAGTACACAGTAGTTTTCTTATTTTAAAATGAAATAAATAAAAATGTTACTATAAACGGAGCTTAGCACGTTTTCGTTACGGCAACTACAAGGAAAAGTCTATAATACGTAAAGGTAGAAAATAATACAATATTATTTCACAAAATAGATGTAGGAGGAAATAGTAACATACAAGCTGCATTGTATTTTTGTTCATACTTATTTAACACGGTTTTATATGAATGATCATCCATGTTAAAAAGGTAGTTAATATGTTAACATGAAAGAAAAAGTTGTGTATTCAACTATCAGTGCAGTTCATTCTCCAGTTCCAGTTAAACTGAATAATAGGGGGTTTGGCTGATGAAGTGCAGTGCCAAAAACCACACTTACTTAAAATATGAACTAACAGTATATATTTGAGTGCTGATTGGCACGTAATGAAATATGTTTTACCTTATTAGATTAATAGGATGATAACTACTTCTAATAATTTTTTTATCTCCTTTATTTTTCTTACCTAAAACTTGAAGTGTATAAAAAATATCAACACCCACAAAGAGTAATTGAGTTTGATCCCTGAAATTTAAAAGTAAATTTACATTTGGTTGTTTATTATATTATTATTTTACGTCCAAATAAAAATTCCAACTAAAAAAAATTCTTGCCCACACAAATTTTTTAAAATCTTGAAATCTTGAGTGAGCCACTGGTTGCAGAAATTTGGGGATTCCTGAATTATAGTTTAAAAAAATATACCTGATAGAAACTAGCTTTCAAATTCTTTGAACTTGAGTATAAATACTATTACACTTTTTTTTAAATGAATTAATTTACTTTGACGTGTTAAATTTTTAGGGTTAGTTTAGTTAACATAAGATTTATCAATAAATCTAATGGATGGTAATGAAAATGTAACTGGGTAGATGATATAAACACCACAGTAAAAACTCATTTAAAAAATAACCAGTGTACACAAACAGTGTTAAAACCAGGAATTTTTTCAACCTTTTTGGATCCACATTGGTTGTAGCGCGGTCTTATGCGTCAAAAGTGATCAATGTATCCAAGCAATCTCATATGTTGGTAGCTTTAAGTAAAAGGCTTACAAACAACCCCACCAAAATAAATAATTGTTTTCTATAGACTCCCTCAACAAGCTAAGCCAATAAGTACGTATGATGTTTAAATAGAAAAAAATATTTTAAAATACTTTCAATAATTATTGTAGAACTAATAGTATAATATTGCGCGTCTGGACTACATTATTTGTAGCCCAGTAGTGTAAAGATCAGCCAGTACTAATGTACTGTTGCCCAGGGGACGCCCGAATGTACTAATAGTACATCCTTTCCGTGGAGGCTCTTTCCTTGTCCCGATGAGATGAGATGATGATGATGATGATAATAGCGAGTATGATGGTGATAGTGAGTATGAGGCTGTAGAACCAGTGGAAACCATTAAGCCTACCTTAAGCCTAATTAACCAATCCCTGGTGACAGTTGGGGTGATTCCCCATTAGGGAAAAATATCCAAGATACCAGCCGGGAATCGAGCCCGGGATACTTAGGCTCGTAGCAAGGTGAACTGACCACTACATCACGAGAAACATAGATCATGAGTGGACGTATGAATAAAGAGTCTAACTTTGACAGAGTATACCTAGAATTGATTTTTAATTATAAACTTCATTAATTATAAATTCTCCACACATTTCTGAAAAAATATAGCTTATTAAATTTAATCAATTAATAACATTTTTGTAAGAGAGTGATAAATAGTACTGATGGTAAAACGTTTAGTTGGAATAAACTTGTGATTGAACATGTACACAAATATAAACTACATCGTAGAGTCCCAGTTAATTAAATGAAAAAGGAACCCTAGTCAACTTGTCGGCTGTTTCTTTGTAATCACGTGTCTGTCCCAACGCCCTCGGTCGGTGATCTCCAATTAGATAGAAGAGGTCACAATCGAGACGTAGGTATATACTTGGCCCCTGGCCCATTTTACGGCGTCTGTGGTGAGACAGTTTCCATTGGAATAAGAACAATAATAATAAGGTGTCTTTAAATGTGTTCCCTTGACGAAGATTTCAATATGTTTCAGCCAAATCTGAGAGGTTATGATGTCACTTTCTCTACCCACAGTATAAACACACCTAGCTACTAGTAGTGTCTTGTGATCTTTATACCCTGTGTTGGCAGCAGTAGACTCCATGGTTCAGTCAACTCTGAGAGGTTGTATGTCACTTCCTCTACCCACAGTATAAACACACCTAGCTACTAGTAGTGTGCTACCTCTTGTGATCTTTATACTCCTGTGTTGGCAGCAGTAGGCTCCATGGTTCAGTCAACTCTGAGAGGTTGTGTTGTCACTTCCTCTACCCACAGTATAAACACACCGCACCACATCACACCGATCTTCTGGTCGCGTGGACGAACGTCAACACCAGGGGTGACGCAACATGGTTAGTAGGCGGCACACCCTACCGTTGAAAACGCCGTCTAAATGTCAAGCTCATTGGTTGGTATAGTTTTCTGCTTGGAGGCAGTTGGCCTTCAAATACTATCTAGGTGTAATGACGGTAGTTTTTAATCGTTTCTTTCCCAATCTCTTCCCGCATAGGTGGCTACATTTCATCTTCCCCCCACCTATCCATTGGTGATGTCAATTAGACCTATACATGCGTATTGTCCAAACTAGTACTAAGCTGCGGTGAAAGGTACATTGGAAAACCAGGCGGCACTTTATAACCTCACCTCAAACGAATCCTACCGTTGTATCAGGTGATTCTTGTCACATACATGACGTGGCGTGAGGTCTGGATGATGGTCTGCTGGCTTTGACTGGTCATCTTTGAGTAAATGTGATTCAAATACCGCTTGTTTTCGTCAAGTTGACAGGGTGATGTGACAGGGAGGCTAGGTGCCATTTAAACTTCACTACAAATGCGTGTAAAGATGAAGATAATTGTTTGGAGGAAATGTTTCCGCGTTGGCAGGTAAATCTGATAGGAAGACCACGGAGACAAGTAACATATTATGTAAAACAGCGTCAACCTCGCCCGAACAAGAGTCAAACCTAGTCCTTCATATCACAGGTAATCCAATATAATGTGAGCCTGGTGACGTAGACTTCTAGAACACTGGCACGGATATCCTGCAAATGCAATAGTTGTATATGTTTACATTTTAACGTCTACTAACCGTCCAAGATATCCTCAGATGCACTAATTATAATACTTTGCTAAGGATGAGAAGTTGTGTATTCAACGAACTTAGAAGAAACAAACCAGCATTTGCATAGAGGAGGAGTGTAAAACCATTTTGAAAAAGACTCTCGGTAAATTCTATCGGCATTCGAACCCCGATATCCACAGTCTGGCAGTCCAGTCTATTGCGAGAGTGAAGCCTTAAACCGTTTGGCCATCAAAATGGGTAGGAAGGTAGCTGTTAGACGAAATGTTCCCTCATTTTCGTGGAAGAATAGTGGCAAACCAATTAGGAAGAAAATAGTTAGCACTTCCAGACAAAATTTTATCCACATCTTCCCCCTCAACTGACAAAACAAATCAGATGAGGTTGACACCTTAGCCCACATGTCCATATTTCTATCCATTTTCGTGAACTGGCTTCTTTTATTGGCCATTTCACGAACTGGGAAAAAATTGCATGAACTCTTGCCCATTTAATGAACTGTAAATAAATTGTCCTATCTACTACAATCTTATCGGAAATTTGTTTTCATATATTAACCAAAAATAACTTAACCTAACCATCTATTTTAAAACGAAATTAAAGAATTGAGCCAAATATGTTCTTCGCTTGTCCATTTCACAGACCAAGCAAAAATTCGTCCAGTTCATGATTTAGGTAGCGCTTGGAGCTGTCCAGTTCATGATTTAGGTAGCGCTTGGGGCTGTCCAGTTCATGATTTAGGTAGTGCTTGGAGCTGTCCAGTTCATGATTTAGGTAGCGCTTGGGGCTGTCCAGTTCATGATTTAGGTAGCGCTTGGGGCTGTCCAGTTCATGATTTAGGTAGTGCTTGGGGCTGTCCAATTCATGATTTAGGTAGCGCTTGGGGCTGCCAAGTTCATGATTTAGGTAGTGCTTGGTGCTGCCAAGTTCATGATTAAGGTAGCGCTTGGAACGGTCCAGTTCATGATATAGGTAGCACTTGGAACAGTCCAGTTCATGATTAAGGTAGCACTTGGAGCTGCCAAGTTCATGATTTAGGTAGTGCTTGGAGCTGTCCAGTTCATGATTTAGGTAGCGCTTGGGGCTGTCCAGTTCATGATTTAGGTAGCGCTTAGGGCTGTCCAGTTCATGATATAGGTAGCGCTTGGAACGGTCCAGTTCATGATTTAGGTAGCGCTTGGGGCTGTCCAGTTCATGATTTAGGTAGCACTTGGAGCTGTCCAGTTCATGATTTAGGTAGCGCTTGGGGCTGTCCAGTTCATGATTTAGGTAGCGCTTGGGGCTGCCAAGTTCATGATTAAGATAGCGCTTGGAACTGCCCAGTTCATGATTAAGGTAGCGCTTGAAGCTTTCCAGTTCATGATTTAGGTAGTGCTTGGAGCTGTCCAGTTCATGATTTATGTAGCGCTTGGGGCTGCACAGTTAATGATTTAGGTAGCATTTGGGGCTGCTCAGTTCATGATTTAGGTAGCATTTGGGGCTGCTCAGTTCATGAAAAAGGTAACACTTGGGGCTGCTAAAGGTAGAACTTGGAGGAAGCACATTTGCCTGGAAGGGAATTAGAAAATAATTTAGTAAGCCACTCTAAATACACTCGTCCAGGGTTCGATATTGTCCTCCCCATCACCACCAAACCAGAATAGACGAGACTGACGCCTGTGACGACTTTAATTTATCTTTGGATTTAAGATTGACACTTATTATGTAATTTATCCTTATGAGATGAGGTGGATATTTTCTATCGTTGATCAAGGAAGACAGAAAACAAATTAATGCTGTATTCAACAGAAAACTATAATAATAGTGAAACATAGGGTGGGCCAAAATTGACATTTAAAAAAAATTCAGAATTTCAATCTCTAATGGCGAACAAAGGTTGCATTTTGTTTCAAATATTGACCATGTTCTTAAAATATATTTTTAAAATAATCTCTTCTTCCCTCTACTAGTAGTAGATGGAGCTGCGTCTTAAAACAGCGCTGTGATTGGCTGCTATTTATAGCACTGGCTCTCTGATTGGCTGTTATTTATAGAACTCACTACTTTCCCCTCCCCCTCCAAGATTGACCGCCTTTCCCTTCTGGTTATTTCCATGAAGACATGGGGTTAGCGACCTGTTGGCCTCCTTCAATGCCCCAAAGGTTTATTTCTGGTCTTCTATGTGGCAATGGGCTTTCCCTGGCAGCTAGACATGACAGGAATAGATTGTGACCTTGAAGCCGTGAGCTAGTACACGAGGTCATTGTCCCTGGCAACCCTACTCCTCTTCCACTTCTAAGTGGCATTGGGTTTTCCCTGATGACTGGCGCCAGCTTGGCGGCTCGACAAGACGAGTCAAGACAGGAATAGATAGTGACCTTGAAACCGTGAGCTAGGTCATTGACCCTGGCAACCCTCCCCCTACAATGGGTTTTCCCAATGACGTCATCGCACTGTCGCAACCCCTGACTACTGACGCAAGTTTGGCGGCTCGACAAGACAAGTCGAGAGAGGAATAGATCGTGACCTTGAAACCGTGAGATAGGTCATTGACCCTGGAAAGCTTCCCCCTACAATGGGTTTTCCCAATGACGTCATCTCAATGTCGCAACCCCTGATGACTGGCGCCAGTTTGGCGGCTCGACAAGACAAGTAGAGACAAGAATAGATCACGACCCTGAATGATGTCGTAATCCCCACTCCATTAGTGGTAATGGGTTTTTCCCGCAAGCATTAACACAACTCTGATTATGGGGCCTCAGAATGCTCAGTTAGGGGCCTCTATCCCTCACCGCAAAAGTCTACTAAAATTGGTTGTATGGTATCGTCCGTCGATATGAGCGGATGTAGGTATCAGCCATGGGGATGATTAAGAAATACCTACAGTTTACACGGTGGGGGATTCGATTTCTCCCAGCTGTAATTAGATGAGCCTGACATTTAGACGGCGTGCACATCAGGATTCGAACCTCAATATCTTTAGCACAGCTAATGTCTGTTAGAACGGCTGTACTTTTTGCATCCCACCATTTTAATGGTTGACCAGATTTTTATAGACCAGGTAGAATGTGTACCTGAATTTGCTTCAAACGTCGATCACCCCTGTCACCGGCCGTCTAGTGACGCCTTATACTGTGTGACCATCGATGCAAATATACAAAAATTATTATAAAATGCATTGCTACCCTAAGATAAAGTGAAAAAGAAACAACCGTTTTATTCCTCGAGCCACTTATAACAGAAGATACCATTTAATGTTCTCATCTATATTTTGTAGAAATAATATATAATTCTTACATTAATTCATAGGTAATATTGAATTGAGTAATTTGAACTTAATGTTCGCAACTATATTTTGACGAAATAATATATAACTACATAAATTCATAAGTAATATCAAGGCTGAGGAAGATATAAATGTACCTGCATTTGTGTGAAAGCCGAGCAACACGGTCGACCTGGATTCAATCCCCCTACCTCCCCGCTTCTTTTTTTCACTTTATCCTTTGGCAGCAATGCATTTTAAAATAATTTTTGTATACTTGCATCGATGGTTGCATGGTCTAAGTCGTCACTAGACGACTGATGACGGGCATCTCTATACCGTTATCTAGCTCTTCCGCCGAGGATGGACGTCTTTCTCCGGTGCTGGCTAGGGGGGATCCGAGGACCATCAGTCGTGTTTATTTTTTCCAGCCGCACAAATGCGGATACCCTGTGATGGGAGAAAGAAGGGGGTTCGAGTCCCTGCAAGGTCAACAAATGCTAATACAAACCCTATATTGTTGCACCAAAAGTTCCGGGTTCGAATGCCGCCAATGATATCTAGCAGGAGTAAGCATAAATAATATCTTTGACTGTTTTCACATTTCAACCCTGCGCAAATGACGGTACATAATTAATTTTATTATTCTGTCTCTTTCATTCGGGCAAAGATATCCAGACGGTGTTGGAAGGTTCGATTCCCACTCGTGTTCAGGTGTCAATACCGCGAAAATGTGGGTACACAGCTCACCTTGTGACGTAAGGGTTCAAGTCCCTTAGAGGGCAACAAAAGCTAATTACTTCATATTTCAAACCCTGGCAAATGCTGTTACACATTTCGCCTGCTCTTATCTCACGCTTGCCTGATGAGCTTGGTTCTAATCCCTGTCGTGCGTGTGTACTGAGGCTGGTTTCCTCCCTCATCGCCCATGGTTTGTGCCCCTGATGGGTAGTAAGACGCAGTTCTAAATACCGATAAGCTTAACTTCGTGGCTATTAGCAGGGAGGTAGGGGGATTGAATCCAGGTCGACAGTGTCGCTCAGCTTTCACACAAAAAATGCGGGTCCATTTATATCTTCCTCAGCCCTGATATTACTTATGAATTTATGTAGTTATATATTATTTCGTTAAAATATAGATGAGAACATTAAATGATATTTTCTGTTGTTATAAGTGGCTCGAGGAATAAAACAGCTGTTGTTTCTTTTTTTCACTTTATCTTAGGGTAGCAATACATTTTATAATAATTTTTGTATGCTTGCATCGGTGTCGCATGGTCTAAGGCGTCACTAGACGGCCGGTGACAGGGGTGATCGACGTTTGAAGCAAATTCGGGCACACATTCTACCTGGTCTAGAAAAATCTGGTCAACCATTAAAATGGTGTGATACAGGAAATACTGCCGTTCTAACAGACATTAGCTGTGCTAAATATATCGAGGTTTGAATCCCGGTGTGCACGCCATCTAAATGTCAGGCTCATCTAATTCCAGCTGGGAGAAATCGAATCCCCCGCCGTGTAAACTGTAGGTATTTCTTAATCATCCCCATGGCTGATACCTACATCCACTCATGTCGACGGACAATACCATACAACCAATTTTAGTAGACTTTTGCGGTGGGGATAGAGGCCCCTAACTGAGCATTCCGAAGCCCCATGATAAGAGCTGTGTCAATGCTTGCAGGAAAAACCCATTACCACTAATGGAGTGGGGGATTACGACATCATTCAGGGTCGTGATCTATTCTTGTCTCTACTTGTCTTGTCGAGCCGCCAAACTGGCGCCAGTCATCAGGGGTTGCGACAGTGCGATGACGTCATCGGGAAAACCCATTGTAGGGGGAAGGTTTTCAGGGTCAATGACCTATCTCACGGTTTCAAGGTCACGATCTATTTCTTTCTCGACTCGTCTTGTCGAGCCGCCAAATTGGTGCCAGTAATCAGGGGTTGCGACAGTGCGATGACGTCATCGGGAAAACCCATTGCAGGGGAGGGTTTCCAGGGTCAATGACCTAGCTCACGGTTTCAAGGTCACGATCTATTCTTGTTTCGATTCGTCTTGTCAAGCCAACAAGCTGGTGCCAGTCATCAGGGTTGCGAAAGTGCGATGACTTCATCGGAAAACCCATTGCCGGAGGTAGGGTTGTCAGGGTCAATGACCTAGCTTACGTTTTCAAGGTTACGATCTATTCCTGTCTCGACTCGTCTTGTTGAACCGCCAAGCTGGCGCCAGTCATCAGGGAAAACCCATTACCACAACATAGAAGGGGGAAGAGGAGTAGGGTTGCCAGGGTCAATGACCTCGTGTACTAGCTCACGGCTTCAAGGTCACGATCTATTCCTGTCTTACTAAGCTGCAAGGGAAAGCCCATTAATAAACCTTAGCGACATTGAAGGAGGCCAACAGGTCATTAACCCCATGTCTTCATGGAAATAACCAGAGGGGAAAGGGGGTCAAACTTGGAGGGGGAGGGGAAAGCAGCGAGTTCTATAAATAACAGCCAATCAAAGAGCCAGTGCTATAAATAGCAGCCAATCACATCGCAGTTTTAAGATGCCGCTCCATCTACTACCAGTCTCTTGATATTTACAATTAACATATTGGTAGTTTCACAATCATTTAACAGTTTCAGTTTCAAAAAAGGAACTATTCTTTTTATAGATATCATAATGCACTCAATAATCTGTAAGTGCTTATTACATAAATTTGTAAAACAATTGATATTTATAAATAATTTTTACTGTGATAATTTGAGAAAAAGAGTAAAAATAGTGAGATTTAAAAAAATCATTTTTTATGACAATTGTATCAAATATGACTATTAGCTAAATTTAAACATATGTACCACATAAAATAGCATTGAACGTTTATTCTAAATAAACTTGATTATTTATTAAATCATTAATTTCAAGTTTAGGTGAATAACATTCGATTTTACCAAACTCTACATGTGAGAGTTGTTCTTAATTTTCAAGTGAGTTTCCAATTGTTCCAGAATATGCTCAAGGCCCTGTCATAGCTCCCTCGGGATTTTAAACCAGTCTCTCAGAGGGTGTTGATTTGCATGCAACTGGCATTGCCGTGGACGCACTATTTCTAGTTCTAGGTACATAATAGTCTCATTTTAGTTCCCGGTGCTATCATAACTAATAGGCATCAGTTAGTTGTCTAGGTCACTTTCAAAAGAAAAACCATTGATTCTAGTTATTCAATAAGAGAGATAATCATCAACCTGTGGCCGGGTCAGTTTAGTAAAATGCCTCTATCATCCTCAATCCTTCCACCACTCTTCCTCCTTCATTGCTACCATTCTTCTCATTTCACTTGCACACTTCATGTTATCATCTCCTCCCATCTTCTCCTTGGCCTCCTTTTCGGTCTTTTTACTACGTACTTCAATAAGAGAGATATTATTATAATAGTGGTGCTTTGATAGTATAGCTCTTTTTTCTCTTTTTGACTTATAGAAGATACTTTTGATAACTTTTGACGAGGTTTGAAATTCTTCCAGGAGAATATTGTGCATTTTTTTTATAGATTTATTTTCTCAATGACTACTCTTAAGCAATTCTCTGCTGCTATCACTTCAACATCTTAAAAACAGCTAAAGCAATAGCCATGGCTGATTTATCCAAACCACCATATTTATCACACATATTTACGGGGGTTCATTTGAAGATATCCTTCGCCGCTTTTGGAAGTGAAAGATTGTGTCAAGCATTTCCTCATTTAAAAATTATTCCAACGCCGATGTAGAGGACATGTTGTGATGGTAATATTTTGTTTAACAAGATGGTTTTGTGTAAAATCATAAACACTAGATATGATTAACTTTTTCGCATGTTTATTTTTGGTATAGGCCTATAAATTAGAATGAAACTTTTGGTATGTATTATAAAAGAAAATTATAAATTTAGTTTTTTCGGCTCACTGTTGGTCACGTGGGCTAGGAAGTGAGTCTCACAATAAATAAATACGCCCAAGGTACACACCCTCAGATTCCCCCAAGTTCATTATAGATGTCTGGTTTTAATCTTCTCGTCTACAGAAACACAAATACATAAATACATATCATATTTTGCTTGTATACTAGCAGAAGTACCCGGCTTTGCCCGGGGTTGATACGTAATTCATTGTGTGGCTACCCCGGGAAACGCTTTTATATGTTTCAAAAACAGACAGAAAAAAAACTTCATTTTATTTCTTCCGACACAGTTAAATATAAGACAAAAACTCTAATCAAAAATTTAAAATTCCAGTTTTGAAGTGCATGTGTTTGTGTACAGGGGCTACTGATTTTAAAATTTCAAAACCCTTCGTTTGGCAGATTTCACGCAATACAAGGAGCCATCTAGTGGTTTCCACGCAGCATCTTCTACTCAATCTTCATCTCACCGCCCAGATAGCACAAAGTGTGCAGCTAATAGGAGTAATGGAAGCAATTAAAGGAGGATTAATAGTGGAAGGAGAGAGGAAGATGGAGGTATTTTACTAAACTGACCCGTCCACAGGCTGGAAACAGTTGTTGTTGAGTTTGTACTAAGGTAGTGATAATGTATAAAAAAAACATGTCTTCTTTCATCTATCATGAGAGAAAAATGGTTTAATAACTTATGGAACCCACTCACGCAGTGATTGATAACCTTCTTAAATTTTCATAGGTAGAACCTTATATGTCAGCTAAAAAAAGTTACTATGTCTACTTTCATGTATTAATACGCCAAATCTTATGGCCTAAAGCTGTCATTTTTGATAAATATTATCTAAACCTATGAAACACATAATAAAAATAGTAAAATAAAATTAATTTTGGCCGCAAGAAACTAGGTTATTATTTTCTAATAGGCCGTTCCTGTGAAAATAGGACTTATATCGCGGCTAAGCCGTTTTGCTCCAGTATAGTTCTACTCGGCTTCTAACTGTGTAAGTAATGTTAAGTGTCCACTTGAATGACATAATAAAAATTAAATGGTGTTCACAAATTGTGTTTGAAGTCGTTTGTGGGCACGAGCAGTCAAACTCGTAAAAGATGATTTCCCGGTCCTTTGGGCGATGAAGATTTAATGGCACATAGCGTGGTGTGTTTAGGTTTGTTTTATACCCAGGAGCAGAGAACAGCCAGCGTAGAAAAATAATGAGCTGAAATAGGGAAAGCGACACGTTCAGATTGAATATATTTATGTTCGAGTAGTCTACGAACTGAAGATAAGAGTAAATTATAACATAGCCATACAAAATATCGGAAACGCGTTTTGTTACCCTTTCAAACTATGGGCAACTAATTACACTAATGAGGTAGGAGTCTGTATCTGTATGATCAAAAAAGGAAAAACGGGACACCATTTATGAAACATCATCCCCATTAGATCTAGAAGGTATTCGAACACCCAAATCACTGCAATCAGACCAGATGAGTTTGACACCTTAGCACACATGGCCATCGAAGCGAACCAAACTCTAATATAATTGTTTTTTCTCAACGTTAGTTGCGTTCACTTAACGTAAAGAAACTAGTGTGTGATCAGATTCACGGAACGTAAAATAACAACTCCAGCAAACCAGAGACTGTGTATTTGAACTGTTTGAAAACAAATCGTTCACTAAAATGAAACCCAAGCATTTAGGTCTGATGAGGCTGCAAGTACTTACGATAGAGGTTTTATTGGATGTACAGAATAAAGTGTAACAAGAGGCTACGACTTTTTAAAGTCCGCAAGACGCGGACAAAAATATATCGAAGAAGTCGCCTGCATTCCATGAACAAATGAAGTATTATTATTATTATTATTATTATTAGCACCGCGTCTTACTACCCGTTCGGGTTATACGCACTTACGCTAATGTGTAATGGTAGGGTGATTATGAGATGAAATGGAGGACCTACAGTTTAACGTGGAATCCGAACCACGGTGGAGGCCTGGCATTCCTCACATTCACAAGTTGTGATTAATACACGTCTTGTCAGAGGTGAAGGAAGGGTTTGGCAATCAGATAAATCTGTGCCGGGACCGAGGATTGAACCCCGGACCCCTAACACAGAAGTCCGACACCTTACCCCTAGACCACCAGGTCACCAACAAATGAAGTAACACATTAACTAGTCCGGTTGACGTGGCTCACCAAATGATTGGCTGGGTCTAACACGTGGTACAATTAACTTAATGTTGACGAAACATGGAAGTTCAACCCTGGACAACACTTAAGCTAGGTGAACGTTAAGTTGTTTTTCATTTATTTGAGCTATTTAACGTTCCCATTTTGAACCGACTTATTATATCAGCACACGAAAATTTCTATGATCAAGAGTGAAAGGGCCTACCGATTTTACCGGGAAAGATATTTTCACATAATTTTCAGGGCTCTTTTACACGCCACAATTGACATGGGATCGACGCGACGGCTTTAATTCCCCTCCGGAGGAAGTCGAGCTACGGAGTTTTATCGCTCGAGAAATATCTTTCTACCCCGGCTGGGTTTGAACCCATGAACATCAGCTCCTAAGGCGAGTACTTTCCAATGCGATGACCTCAATTTAAAAACACAGAGCAAACCTTTACTTTAGGCTACGTTACGTGAACATTAAGTGAATGATTTAAGCTGATATTATTCATTCCGCTACGAAGGTAGGCACAATCGTATAAATTAAGGCCTTTTTACTCTCTTTTGACAGTAACGTTGGATTTTTCTAACAGTTGAAAATATTATACTAAAAATATTTTCTCATTTATATATTTCCCAAATACGTTTTTAACATTTCTTGCCAAGTGATGTAACTCGATTTCGACTGTCAAAATATCAAACAATATTAATTTGTGAAGTGGATGAATACAAACAGAACTATTATTATTGTAATGTATTTAAAACTGTAAAAAAAGGTGACCGTGGACCTACTATGTCTAGGCCTATAGTTAAATCTTAATAGGAAGAGTATTTTATAAAATACAAATATATCTTTGCGGTGAATATCATCAATATTATTTTTTATCGATAATAACTATCAAAATTGACAGCTGCAGATCACATGACTGATTTGACGCATAAATACTTGGAAAGAAGATCTAGTAACTTTTCTGTCTGACATATAAGGAAGGCTCTTCATATGAAAACTGGACTGTATTAAAGGTTTACACGCAGGCAAGACCGAGTGTGGTGTGATTATTTACAGTAGTTGAAACTAGGTCGACCAAACCCGTGCGCCCTGACCTCGCTACACCCGTAGCAAGAGCGGTTCAAACGCGCCAATCACCGCCAATCTATTCCCATCTTGCAGTTGGGCCAACCAAAGAATAAGCTGGTCTTCACACCTGCTCGACACATGCGAATAAATCTCTGCGCGTGAAAGAGGGAAAAATCAACATGAGCTGAGATACGAATACTCGAAGTTTTTATAACTCAAACTGTGTTTTACCTAAATAATCAAAATATTGCTTCAGTGGCAATGTTTCGTTTAATTCTACACTTAATTAACTCTCTGATCTTAATGAGCTAGAATGTTCACTGCTGCCAGAACGTAAGCTCACCATTCAACACTATTCTGACCCCCGAACTCATTTACATATCACCCTATTAAGGGAGCATGTATCTTCAGGTTTCTCAACTAAAGTTATGTGTACACGCCTGCCATCACCCACGCGCGCACCCAACCTCACTGGCCTTGATTATTCTTGTTATGTTTGTACAAACAATGAAGTTCTTCATTATGTAATCTGTCCCGCTCTCCTGTTTGTTGATGCATCTTAGTTACAAATATATTTCTCATTACTCAATTCATCAATTATGTTTAATTTTTACGAGATTTTTACTGGAATAAATTATTTATATATTAAATATAAATAAAATTGTATACATGATCTAATTTTCAAATAGACAAAGGCTTGGGCTTATGGCTTGAGGTCACACAAAACATGGTCTACTTCCCACATTAAAATGCGTGTGTGTATGTTAATAATTTAATTGTACGTGCGTGAAAAAGAAATGTTGTGATCATTTTTGAGGCTAAATAAAATTTGAAGAGTGAATTTTTATTCTTTTTAAATTTGAAACCAGCTACTAAATAACTCCATTTAATATATTTTCAAAACGTCTTAGTACTTGGTCGGATTGTACATATACATTAATTACGCTAGTGGGAAAATAGTGAGAAAGGTATAATTATAGAGGGAATGTACCTACATCTACGTAGATGGAGAGTAGGAGAACAATTAAGTGAAATTACCCTCTGAACCCGACCTGGATTAGAAGCCTGATCTTCCAGTTCCAGTCTAAAACAAGAGCTACGCGTTAGATCATTTAATGAATGACGCAGGTTCTTATATTTTAAATAATAATAATAATATAATATAATATAATATAATAATAATATAATATAATATAATAATAATATAATATAATATATATAATATAATATATATAATATAATATATATAATAATATAATATAATAATAATAATTATTATTATTAATGGGTAGTAAGACACGGTAATAATAATAATAATAATAATAATAATAATAATTATTTATTATTATTATTATTATTATTATTATTATTATTATTATTATTATTATTAGCACCGCGTCTTACTACCCGTTCGGGCTATACGCACTGGATTAGAAGCCTGATCTCCCAGTTCCAGTCTAAAAACAAGAGCTACGCGTTAGATCATGCAATGAATCACGCGGGTTCTTATATTTTAAATAATAATAATAATAATTATTATTATTATTATTAGCACCGTGTCTTACTACCCGTTCGGGCTATACGCATTTAAATAGTTCAAAGAGTAATTGAACCAGGGCACCCTACGATCCTAGACTTGTAGTTAGCCTCCCTAGTAATTCGGCCACAGGGAACTCCTCAAGGTATATTTTAATTATGTATTTTTAAATAATTCCTCGTTTGGATCCAGAAGTCCTGGGTTTTTCTGTGAAGCTGCAGTGAGTCTGGAATGTGTTCAACTCAGCCTCGTAAGGACAATTGACGAGTTACTTGAATAAAGAAGTAGCGGTTCCGGTCTAGAAAACTGAGATTAACGGTGGCGTTTCTGTATACTGAACTAAGGGTCCCGGGTTCGATTCTTGGCATGGCCAAAAATATATCATTGGTGAAATGAGGGTTTAACCTTTCACAGTGATAAATTAACGGTCGGTTACTTGATGTTGTGTCTACCCTAGATTATAAGGCATATGAAGCTACGGCAGGCCTAGCAAGCCGGTAGTGGAAAATATATGAACCCAGGCCACAGGCTGGAAACGGTATTGGATGTAAATCTATTATTTTATCCCATTGAGCTGAATGTTCTATTGAATACTCATCTCCTTTCCATATCCCCCCCCTTCACCCATTCCGTATGTCTTGTTTATTACAGTTCATAACAATGCGCACGACGCCCTCCATGTAAATATTTACAACAGGGCAGCAGACAGAAGAGGAGGTGATCCCATTCGACCAAGGTAGAAGTTCCCCACCAGAAAGGTGGTGGGTATTTATAGAGCGCACGAGATGTGAAATATGTCGAGTCTCAGTTTATGTTTCCACAAACTCCTCGCTACACTGGCTTCATCATCTCCGTTTCCTTCTACCTTTCAAGGGAGATTCTACAAAGGAGATGTATGGGAGGAAAAATACGAAACAGATTTAAAGAAGGAAAATGTAGTTATGTAAGAAACATGAAGAGAGAGAAAAAAAAAGACGCCAGCGAAAGATATCAGAAACAAGGAAGTAAAGGAAATCGTAGAAAAAAAACAGAGAGAAAAAACAATGAACGATGTGTTCATACTTTTTAAGCACCATAATATCTTACCGATCTCCCCGTCATCGTAAGTCCAGTCTATTGGAAAACACTTTAGACCAGTGGCTCCCAAACTTTTTTGTTCGCGGCACACTATAACTTGTGGTGAGTCCTCGTGGCACACTATACCTTGTGGTGAGTCCTCGTGGCACACTATAACTTGTGGTGAGTCCTCGTGGCACATTATACCTTGTGGTGAGTCCTCGCGGCACACTATAACTTGTGGTGAGTCCTCGTGGCACACTATACCTTGTGGTGAGTCCTCGTGGCACATTATACCTTGTGGTGAGTCCTCGTGGCACACTATATCTTGTGGTGAGTCCTCATGGCTTGTGGTGAGTCCTCGCGGCACATTATACCTTGTGGTGAGTCCTCGTGGCACACTATATCTTGTAGTGAGTCCTCGTGGCACACTATACCTTGTAGTGAGTCCTCACGGCACACTAAACGTGTGAGTTGGTAGCACTAAGAGAGGCTCGGCCATTCAGATGTACAGAGACTTATCACAGTTGAACAGGAGTACGTGTGCGTTTGACCTCTTTTAGACCATAAAATGAAATATTGTGTAAAAAACAACCAGCTCAAGTCCCTCATTAATTACTTAACTCTTTGATTGCAAGCGTTTAAATTATCTGGAAAATAATTATAGCTTTCGGATATTTTTCTCTTATTTCTTTAAAAAAAATATAATTCAACTAAACTACTTTTAGTTATTATTTTTTTGTCAACAATAACCAAACGGCGAGAACTTCGTAGAACATTCTGTGAATTTCGTGGCATAGTGATGTGCCACGGCACATTCTTTGCGAACCACGACGCCTTAGACCATGTAGCGTTTGAAGCGGACCATATTTATATAGATAGTCTTGTACTGATTTATTTAGGACAACTATCACAAGTAGTCAGCGTAGTAGATACTATGAAATAACCGGAGCGCTATCACAAAGTCCATGTTTTCGTTCTTGGTTTAGAAAGTGGCATGTATGTGTATAAAAGGTTGGACGTACATTTTGAAATAAACCAGAATATTTGTTGAGTAACGAATATATATATAGTTTTTGATTCAAACAAAGTTATTTCGTTTTAATTTGGTTTTAAAGACAAAGAAATTAGTTCCAATTGCTAGAAAACTTGTATCAATAACGTCTGCGAATGAGTCTTCATTTAAACATCACTGAAAACTAGGACCAAACTACGCAAATATGTCCACGACAGCTACTTGTTTTGACAGAAACATTCCGTCCACACGATAATAGTTCACTTGTACTGAATTCAGCACAGAAGCATCGCCTGTGATCAAAACAAGGAAGATTGTAAAGGTAAATTAAAATAGAATATAAAATGACTTCAATGTAGGAACAGAGGAGCAAAGAAAGAAATATTGAATAAAAGTAGAGGCAAATGACTAAAAATACGACTAGGATGAGGTGAAGAAGATAAGACGACCTATCTGAAGTTTGTGTATTGACCTCAAAGTAGATCGGAGCAGACGTAAATGTTTGTACTATTGAAAGTTTGTGTATGTGTGTGTAAGGTGTATATCACCCCGACCAGGGAATCCTGCAATGAAACACTCACGCAATGTCCGAGATTGTATTGATAATACTGGTTAACATGAAGGGCAGTAGTGTGGAATATCTTCCAATTCCGTCTTTATATGCCATTGAAGAGCCTTACGGCAGTAGATTGAACTGTCCCCCAAGGCAAGAAATAGAAACAAACGAAAATACACACTCCAATCTTCAGATGAAAGGCTTTTATGAAAACATATACTATGCAGCGAAAATTGATAACATTTTTCTATATTATTAGTCTTAATTTGTAAGTATTGATAATATATGTGACAGCTGCAGAGAATATTCATTGACTTATGAACAGGGCCAGTAACTTTAATAGATGTCGGATGGATCTCTTTTTAATGATAGTTTTTTACGTAAATATTCATTTATGGAGTTGTTTAAAAGAAAAATAACAGAGGAACCTTAATTTGTATGTATTTACAAAGTTAACTTGCCCTTAAAAATGTGTGTTTTAGTTATATAAAAAAGAAAAATGTGGGTTCTAATGGTAAAAAACTAAAATTAGGTTAGATTGATTTAGGTTAGGTTGGGTATTTTCATGTTAATTATGTGTTTAGTTTTTATTTTAAAATATCAAGTAGTCTAACTTTATAAATACAAACAAATTAAGGTTCCTGTGTTATGATTTTTTTAAACAACTCCAAAAATGAATATTTACGTAAAAAACAATCATTACGTTTTTACATTGGCGTTCAATTGTCTTGGCGCCCAGTCTTGCCAGCGCCCTGTTTTCCTAGACCGATAGTATTAACCCGACAAGAGATATTTATTAGAGAATGTCTCCCTCTCACACTAAGAGACATGTAGTAGTCACCAGGCAAGAGATGTTTATTAAAAAATGTCGCCCTCTCACCCTAATAAGACATGTAGTAGTCACCAGACAGGAGATGTTTATAAGAGAATGTCTCCTTCACACCCTAAGAGACATGTAGTAGTCACCAGACAAGAGATGTCTATTAGAGAATGTATCCTTCTCACCCTGAGAGACATGTAGTAATCACCAGACAGGAGATTTCTATTAAAGAATGTCTCCCTCACACCCTAAGAGACATGTAGTAGTCACCAGACAGGAGTTATCTATTAAAGAATGTCTCCCTCACACCCTAAGAGACATGTAGTAGTCACCATACAGGAGATGTCTATTAGAGAATGTCTCCTTCTCACCCTAAGAGACATGTGGTAGTCACCAGACAGGAGATGTCTATTAGAGAATGTCTCCCTCTCACCCTAAGAGACATGTAGTAATCACCAGACAGGAGATGTCTATTAGAGAATGTCTCCTTCTCACCCTAAGAGACATGTAGTAGTCACCAGGAGAAGAACAGAGGCCAGGCAGGCGGTAGTTAGCTGTTATCTGTCGCCTGCAGCAGGAGCTTGCCGTATGTAGTATCCCAGCACTTGAGAGCAAGCAGACCATTGCTAGGATATGTTAGGGGGGAGTGGATGGCCCCATGGAAGGCGCATGTGCTAGTACGTAACGGCCAACGCAAGGGGTTCTGATTCCACAGCAGCCCGCTTCGTGTCCTGAGTAGGGGACGACAGTAACCCTCATTTCACATCAGTTATAGGAGGTTCTAATGTTCATGAATTACATCGCTCAGAGAACATTTAGCTAGACTTTCTTTAAGCCTTTTACGCAGGGTTGGACCCAGAATATTGGCATTAAGGTGGGAGTTTAAGGGGCGCGAGAAAAGGAAAGGTTTTTTACAGTTGTTATATCAAAACTTTTTTGGCCAAAATAAAAAAAATTGTTTCAGTATGAATATATAATTTAATTTTCTTCACGTGTTGATATTGACAACTCTTCAATATCTGTTATGAGCATAGCTTCATTAGATGAGAAAACCTTTTAAATGAAGAGAAAAAGTTGTCATTAAATTACAGGACACCCTTGACAGATATTCGACAACTATAGATATCCCCACGTGAATATAATTAATTTCTCTGTTTATACTTTATCAATCTTTTATTTATTTTGGCCAATAAAATGGGTTGATATAAAAACTGTAAACACACTTGGCTATTCTCGCGTTCCGTACACTCCCACTATATGGAGTTTCTAAAAACATTTATTTTCCTAATCTGTTGTCATATATGCCTCACGGGTAGGTCTATGGACGAAGGCTTCCCTAGATTCTTCTCCGATATTTTGGTGATGTTTGAGATGTGATGTCAGAGTTTGAATCCCGGGTCAGTATACTGAAATATTTCTTCCTAACAATTTTATCCACTTCTGCAGGCAAATTTGGGTAGAACTTCTTATAAAAGTATAAATTTTATATTCCTAACACATTATTTTTAATATGCGACTAGTTTGGTTGGGAAGTATAACGTAAAGCATCAACGTATATATCATACAAACTAATATTTAGTTTTATTTTGAATAAGTATTATCCCTTGTATTGCATAATATGAGGAGAAAAATGTAAATCAACATCAACATGCAAATGAAGGGCTTTAACGTAGATATGGACTATGTCATTTACAACGTGCATTTGTATTGCAGTTGGATTTTGAAAGTTAAAAGAAATTATTATATTAGGATTGCCAGATGAACTGTAGGATTTTGGAAGGAACAACTATTAGAAAATGCCAACATTTTATTTTTACAGAGAGAGCATTCTACTTAGAGTTTAATATTATTTTGAAGGCAAGGATATTATCTATAAAACGTGACAGTTGCAGGTCACATGATTGATGTTAATTATTTAAGCAACATTTATAAACCTAAGAAAAGTTCCTTTCGCGTGAAATTAGGCTATATATATCTGGTAGTAACAAATTGACTCAAATTACTCCTATGTATTCATATTTTTATTAATATGTACTGCAGTTGTCCCTTTTGACAGACAGAAAGAATGCTGATACAATATTTATGATAATATAATTACGTACTTTCTTACCTACTATATGGCATTAGGAACTCGAAATTTATTTTCACTCTTACAAAAGTAAGCATAGCAACCTATCCCTATCTTGAGGTAGTTATATCCAGTCCCCCTTCTTACACCCTTTCTTCTTCAAGTGCATTCTAATCTGCGTCTAGGTATTCCCAATCTTCTCTTCCCGTTGGGTTTGCCAGTCACTCTACCTTTGACGTGGCTCTAGTTTCTTCCATTCAGTGGTGCATGTTCTACCCACAGTAATATACGAGAGTTGTTATTCTAACAATGTCTTGTGATGAGTACAGGGTATGTAACTCATCATTATGTGATCTCCTACATTCCCCAGTAGCCTCATCCTTTTTTGGATCAAATATATTCTTAAGCACTTTGTTTTCGAACACCTAAAATTCTTAGCTCTTTAATTAGTTGATTAATC
The DNA here is from genome assembly GCA_902155825.1 of Timema genevievae. Taxonomy (NCBI): domain Eukaryota; kingdom Metazoa; phylum Arthropoda; class Insecta; order Phasmatodea; family Timematidae; genus Timema; species Timema genevievae. Next base: position 69,073 of record CABFWO010001422.1, on the reverse strand, counting down.
AGTTAAAACACTTTTCCCTAGTCATGGGGGCCTAATGGTGTCTTTTTAGTTACATAACCTAAGAATACATTTTGGGATGTTGATGGAAAACCTTCAAACATAATTTATAGTTTTTATGCTTTTAAAATGAATATAGGACTATGTATTTTAGCTCAGTTAAAACATTTACAAACTTCACGTGTGATCCAGGTAAAATGTATTTACAGTTTAGGAATAACAAGAGAAAGGGAACATTAACATTATAAAATGTATATTTGAAGGAAAATACTTAAATATAGGCTATATTATAAACTATAATTAGTGAGAACTCCAGGATTTTTATAATAACTAATTTTTTTGTGTATTATTTCAAATAAGGTTAACTCAAAGCAAAAAAACCCAAACTAACATTACTAAATAATTTTTGCGATGAAACCTATTTTCGTGGAACAAAATAATGCAGATATTTTCTAAGAACATATCTTTAAATTTTAACTAATGTTCAATTTTCATAAAAATAACCTTATCTGACCACTAAAATAATTACTGTATCTACATTTAACATATGTTCATACGTCAAGTCATGTGATTGTATGCTGTCGAATTAATAGGGGTGTTTTAAACGTCCAATTCGAAAGTAAAATCTACTTTACTTCAACTTAGACATCCACAATAACCTTCGTAACTTTAAAATATGTTGAAGCATCAAGAAAACTTCGATATATTATGAAAATATTTGAAATAGCTCACTAAATATGAAATATTTAAACATGTAATAATTTTTCGAACAGTATTTTAGCACAAACTAATGATTAAATTACATCTATAACGTAAAAGTTTATAAATTCAGATATGTTAATATTGGATAATAGCGAGTACCTTGTTTTTTACTCCAAGCCTTTCTTTTTTTACGTAGATGGACTTTATGGATGACTTATACATTAAAAGTAGTGCTATGTGACAGCAATAAAAACCTTATCTTCGACTCCAACATTGTTTCGCCTGTTTCAAGCTTCACTTCTACTTCGATTTGCATTTAAAAAGTGAACTTCGCACATCCTTAGCATTGGCACAACAAGTAAACAAACTTAAAAACATATTAATCAAAATTAAATAATGAATTGTGTACTCACCCTTAAATGTATTGTCGAAAACCACCAGACGTGCCACAAACTATTCATGAGCGTGCCCTGACGTTTGGACACAACGAGAACAAATGACATCTACTGGCACAGAACAAGAAAAACTGTTCAAACACATTCACACATATGATTCACCTTCAAACTCCCATAATTTGGGGTACAAACTAAACACTAAACCGACCAACACCCGCTAGCATTTCCGCGACACGGATAAAACGTTTTCCGACTGTCTTAACGAACAGCCAGAGAGCCCGCGTTTCGAGATTGTGTTTTTTTCTTAACTTTAAATTTAGCTCATTTCTTCAAGGATCGCAGTGGCGCCAACTCACGGCTAAAAATTGCACCAGAAGTGAAGAGTATAGGTCGAGGGAGACGTGGCAAAACATGGCTTCCAACTCCCCCCCTTCCTCCCCCTTTCGAACGATACCAACCTTCAAGATCCACTTCAAAACAACCGATAATACTTGACGAGAAACTGAGGGGAGGACTTCAATAAACGACACTGTTCACCAAGCAGCACTGTATTCATCGAAATAAAACTCCACAAAAGAAAATTATCGACTCACAATCAAGTGTAAAAATAGCTTGGAATCAACTATTCAGAAAGTGTCGACGTATTCATCAAAATGGTTCCATCTTAACAATGACGACCGTAAACAAATGAAAATGCCGTAGAACAATAAACAGTGCGTATATTAAAAAACAATTCAAATAATTACACTGACGTGTCAATTTTGAAAGTCTATAATACACGTACAATGTGCATGAAGGAAAACTCGATTACCGTAAAGGTGAATACGAAACAAAAACACAGAAATTAAAAACAGATCTAACCAACGAAAGGTATTGTTGCGTTCAAGAACTGTTCCAATATGGTAAACACTCGGCAAATATTAGATGATTTTATTTTGTTTGTAGTCCTCGAGATAATAATTAAAAAAAGCGAAGGAATGATCCTAGCAACTCCTTACTAGCAACTGATGAGCCAACACAGAAGACAAGTTATGCGACACGGTCAGAAAAGTNTTAAGAATGAAGATGTGTCGGGGCATGCGTGCTGGCCTGAGAGCACACAAAAGTTCTCGTCTACTTCGGCCGCGCGTGGTACGGATTTAGAAACTTGTACATGTGTGGTTTTCTCTGTTTGATAGAAAGTGGTCAGTGCTAGAAGGAAACATGTGAAGGTGACAACGCCTACAAATGAGAAGCTAGGTCAAGTCAGGGGGCATCGTTATGCATCTAGAGATAGAAATTTCCCGATATATTTTCCGCAAAGGAAGGGATGATACCTTTCTTGTTAAGTCAACAACACGAAGGTTGGTTTGATGTGATTTCTTTTTATCTGGCTCTGAGCATCGGCTGGTTAGTGCCACCCGCAGCATCTGGTATGAGTGAGTACTAAAGGGCCCACCAATTTCACTGGGAAAGGTATTTTCACATAACTTACAGGGTTATTCTACATGCCACAATCGACATGGGACCAACGGCTTTATTTCCCCTAGTTGTGCTATGGATTTTTATCGCTCAAGAAAAATCCGTTGACCTCTGCTGGGTTTGAATCCACGATCATCTGGTCCTAAGGAAAGCACTTTACCCCAAGATCACCGAGGTCAACAGATGATACCTATGACCTATTATTTATTTACATAAAGACCTAAGATAGTGTGTTTTGGTAACGACGAGGGCTGTGCGGTCACAGGGGCCAAAATTAATGTAAATTCCTTTAACTCCTTATGTAGAGAATACGGTCAGAAGTAGTTAGTAAATAATTAAAACAGCCTTAAAATTATTTTAACTATCTGGTTAGTGATACACTGAAAATAAAGCTCAAACAAATAATGGCGACTAGGTGTTTACATCTCTCCTTTAAGATTTTCAGATCATTGAAACTCAGTGAAAGAGGATGAATGTAATCGTTAAGGCTTTTATTAATATTGAAGTAATAGCATATCTGATCTACGGTAGACCTGACGCTGGTAACAGATCCAACCACCGAGCGCTGCAGTCTCTAGGGAAAGTGACGAGAAATCTGGAATGGCTGTTATTCCTTTATTATAAACTAGCAGTAGATTTAGAACCATTGATCTAGGAATTGATAGTTCGGATTAGAAACGGACAATGAATGTGAGATTAAGAGGGCAGGTAATATTTAAATTGTGCTTATGTGCTCTCCTTGGATCGGAATAAGACTCAATGTATATGAAGAAATTAATTAAAATATTTCAAGACGGGTGAGGGCATTATAATCGATCTATTTAAAACTAGATAAGTTATAATAGCAGTTAGCATCCCTGACTTTTAATTTGAAGACAGTGGTTTAGTGAGGACCAGATTTCTCGGGTAGTTTTCATCCTATCTCCAGGAAAATTAAAAAAAAATATTATAATTTCCAGTATGTGAATTTATGTTAGCCTGCTTAAGCTGTTGATAGTCACTAAATTGTCATCTAATCGGTATTTACAAATAACTTAGCCATGTTTTTATAGTACTAACATTAATATTAATCAAGATTTTCATCAAAATAATTTAGAGTAATAAATGTACAAATTTGCTGTAGGTGGTGTAACCTAAACCTCCTTTATTCCCTCCCCTCATGAGAGGAATTGATGAGGGTGTAACCCTCCTAAATATCTCCCCCAAAAGCAATGAGTGGTCGCACTTGACACCCTGAGGAATGCAGAGCAAATGACAGGAAGGGGTGGGTGGGTGAAAGGAAGATTGGTTTCCTTGCCGTCACCCCTCCCCTTGTAACCCACACACGAATCAACCCCTCGGCACACACGGTAGTTCTCAAACATCACCTTACATCCTCTCCCTCGTTTCCCTGGAAGCTGCTGTTAATATCCACACCCCCTCCGAACCGACAAGCTTCACTTCTTTGTAAAAATAACCAGTAAATCTCCCGACATCCCTCCTTACATTATGTATGCCCCGTCGACGCGTGGCTAGACCTCAACCCTCAAACCAGCCCCCCGGCACCGCTTACTCTAGAACAGGATTCAGGGAGACTTCGTGATCACTCTCCACTCAAAGGAGATATTGGGGCTCTTAGGACAGTCACAGCAGACTGTCTGTAGGTGAGGTATAAGTGATCTCTCTCCACTCAAAGGAGATATTGGAGTTCTTAGGACAGACACAACAGACTGTCTCTATGTGAGGTATAAGTGATCACTCTCCACTCAAAGGAGATATTGGAGTTCTTAGGACAGACACAGCAGACTGTCTGTACGTGAGGTATAAGTGATCACTCTCCACTCAAAGGAGATATTGGGGTTCTTAGGACAGACACAGCAGACTGTCTGTACGTGAGGTATAAGTGATCACTCTCCACTCAAAGGAGATATTGGGGTTCTTAGGGCAGACACAGCAGACTGTCTGTAGGTGAGGTATATGTGATCTCTCTCCACTCAAAGGAGATATTGGGGTTCTTAGGGCAGACACAGCAGACTGTCTGTAGGTGAGGTATATGTGATCACTCTCCACTCAAAGGAGATATTGGGGTTCTTAGGACAGACACAGCAGACTGTCTGTACGTGAGGTATAAGTGATCTCTCTCCACTCAAAGGAGATATTGGGGTTCTTAGGACAGACACAGCAGACTGTCTGTAGGTGAGGTATAAGTGATCACTCTCCACTCAAAGGAGATATTGGGGTTCTTAGGGCAGACACAGCAGACTGTCTGTAGGTGAGGTATAAGTGATCTCTCTCCACTCAAAGGAGATATTGGGGTTCTTAGGGCAGACACAGCAGACTGTCTGTAGGTGAGGTATATGTGATCTCTCTCCACTCAAAGGAGATATTGGGGTTCTTAGGGCAGACACAGCAGACTGTCTGTAGGTGAGGTATAAGTGATCTCTCTCCACTCAAAGGAGATATTGGGGTTCTTAGGGCAGACACAGCAGACTGTCTGTAGGTGAGGTATATGTGATCTCTCTCCACTCAAAGGAGATATTGGGGTTCTTAGGGCAGACACAGCAGACTGTCTGTAGGTGAGGTATAAGTGATCTCTCTCCACTCAAAGGAGATATTGGGGTTCTTAGGGCAGACACAGCAGACTGTCTGTAGGTGAGGTATATGTGATCTCTCTCCACTCAAAGGAGATATTGGGGTTCTTAGGGCAGACACAGCAGACTGTCTGTAGGTGAGGTATAAGTGATCTCTCTCCACTCAAAGGAGATATTGGGGTTCTTAGGGCAGACACAGCAGACTGTCTGTAGGTGAGGTATATGTGATCTCTCTCCACTCAAAGGAGATATTGGGGTTCTTAGGGCAGACACAGCAGACTGTCTGTAGGTGAGGTATATGTGATCTCTCTCCACTCAAAGGAGATATTGGGGTTCTTAGGGCAGACACAGCAGACTGTCTGTAGGTGAGGTATATGTGATCTCTCTCCACTCAAAGGAGATATTGGGGTTCTTAGGGCAGACACAGCAGACTGTCTGTAGGTGAGGTATATGTGATCTCTCTCCACTCAAAGGAGATATTGGGGTTCTTAGGGCAGACACAGCAGACTGTCTGTAGGTGAGGTATATGTGATCTCTCTCCACTCAAAGGAGATATTGGGGTTCTTAGGGCAGACACAGCAGACTGTCTGTACGTGAGGTATAAGTGATCACTCTCCACTCAAAGGAGATATTGGGGGTTTTAGGGCAGACACAGCAGACTGTCTGTAGGTGAGGTATAAGCGCGTTTCTCTTCAAAGTATTTCCGAACGAATATGTTTATCAATGGCGAAGGAACATTTTTTTCGTTTGCGGCGGAAAACAGACCCATATTTTAACTCGAATTATTTGCTCTTCAAAGGCTGTGGTGCAAAGATATTGACAATGTGGGGGATGGTTTGGGGTGTTGCACAGCAGTTTGAACAAATCCAACATGTTTGAAATTTGTTGTGCAACTTTTGACACTATCTGTGGGCCTATTTGAGTGTTGTTGCACAGCAATGTATGCAACAATTGCCGCTTTGAACATCCTTCACGTACAACAACTCAAATTTGACTGGTGTTTCCACTAATCTGTCTCACAATGTGTGTGTATGTGTGTGTGTGTGTGTGTGTGTGTGTGTGTGTGTGTTGTGCCGGTTGAGACCAACACTTGAATTGATCTGATTTATTTATTGTAATCATGGGGTGGCGTGGAATTGAAAGAAAATATTTATCTTAATGCTAAATTAATTAATTAATACTATAATAATTATGTCCAGGTCATCACAAAGTAATGTAAATCTAAAAGGAAGTAGTTATTTAAGTTATATTTCAACCTTTTGCCGCTAGAGCGAGGGTAAAAGCAGATCAACCACACCTAGGTTGAAAGCCAGTTAAATGTTAGAGTCCAAACTGATCAGTCATATCATTGGGTCAGTGGTATCATGGGACTTTCAGCGTAAGGTTGTGTTCGCTATGTTTGGAGACATTGCAAAGAATGTGCTTCTCAATTATTAAATCAAGATTGTGTTTCTGAAAGTGTTGATCTTTAATCAATTATCAGTATTGTATTAGTTTGTAAAAGGATCCATGGCAGTGCCGTCTAGGGAGGCGCACAGTGTGTGTGTGTGTGTGTGTGTTTGTGTGTGTGTGTGTGTGTGTGTGTGTGTGTGTAACGCGACAGCGCTTGGCGCCATTTGATTTAAGGATCTGTATATTGACTGATTAAAATATTTTGGGGAAGAACGGGAGGGGGAAGTCTTCCATATTTATGTCGGGATCACAATCAACTTAACGTTCATGTAACATAATATACACTTAACTTTCAAGAAACGTTCCCTTAATGTAGATAAACTAGTGTGTGATCAGGATTCACGTAACATGAAGCACCGTAACAGCTCGAGCGAAACACACACTTATTGATATGGACTGTTTGAGGAAACATGGTCCACTAAAATAAAACCCAATCATTTAGGTCTGATTATGGTAGAAGTAGCCTACTTGCAATAGAGGTTTTACTGGATATCCACAGTAAAATGTAACAACAGGGTAAATATTAAGGACCACTTTAATTGTCTGGCTTAGTGCACCTCGCAGGATGACTACCTACACCAGAATGGAATGGACCAGTTTCATATACGGATCTGACCATTCCATTAGAGTTTAGGTTTGTATCGGCATTTGCGTGGAGGAAGAGTGGAAAATAATTTAGGGAAAACCGCCCTTAGTACATCCAACAGAACCCCAATATCTCAGTCTTCAGTGGTCTAGTCTATTGCAATAGTAGCACCTTAGACCATGTGGCCAACGAAGCGGGTTTTTGTTGATGTTAATAACTCAATCACATTTAGCGTAAGTGCGTATAACCCGAACGGGTAGTAAGACGCGGTGCTAATAATAATAATAATAATAATAATAATAATAATATTTAGTTTATTTGTTCCAAAAATAAAGTGTTTTTTTTGCATAAAACATGCAAACATGTGGGCCTTACCACGTTATCCCTCTCATCACACCTTAAACCATATTTTTACCACTTTCCCAAAGGAGACACGTTACATTTCACGGTGACAAAACTGTCGTTACTCTCCGGGCATCGAACCTACGGCTCCTAGGTCAGTATACAGATCCACCGACGTGTCCGACCCCCGCGATAAAAAAGACCAACCTCCAGCGCGCGTCGGTCCTGAATGTGTTTTAGTAGAAGAGGTTTTTCTCCGGCGTGTGTTTGTGTTTATAAATAGCGCGGGAGAGCTGAAAATCTGTGGACAGACCGGATCTCTTTGGGAAGGAACTGACTTATATCTCTTTCTCTTTCCCTCTTGACATCTAGCCGGTGAAACGTTCACGACACACGTACTGAAACCACGTGTGTGACTGATCACTGTTACAGGTATGTGTTAGCCTTCATTCGAAACATATAATAAATGCCGGGATCACGATAAACTTATCGTCCATTTAATTTTCACGTAACGAAACGGTTCTTCTCATTTCAAAAAATAAATAAAAAAATGGAAGCCATCACGATGAAGTTAACTTAACGTTCACTCAACTTGAGAAATGTCCAGGAGAGGACTTTCACGTTAGGTGAATGTTAAGTGGAGGTACCACGTGTTCTAGCCAGCCAATCGTTGAGAGCCACGTCAACCTGACTATTTAGTATCATATTTGTTGGTTTATGGTTGGTCTATTCAGACAAACTCTTCCGTGCATTTTTCCCCCCACGTCTTGCGAACTTTAAAACGTCGAAACATTTTGTTAGGGAGCGGCCAGACCGAGCGAGCGAGCGACTGAGCGCGCACGCTTGAAAGATAGAACTGTTTCTATGGTTTAATTGGTAAGATCCTAAACCATACCTCTATGTATATATATATTCATATATATGTAAAACTGATATGTTAAAATACTTCAATATTATCAAAGTAGGCCTTTACAAATAAGAATCACCATTAGCATGGAGAGAGGATGAGAAAACCACAACAATAAATTACTTGTTAAAACCCCCTCAGTTCACTGAGCCAAGGTTCTGAGCCTCCTCGTCAACAACTATCGAATGCTATCTGCTCGCTCGTCAGTCTGGTCTCCCACTCGCTTGCGCGCTTGTCAGTCTGGCCGAACCCTAACACTGTATTCTGTACATCCAGTAAAACTTCTATTGCGAGTACTTGCAGCCTCACCAGACCTAAATGATTGGGTTTCATTTTAGTGAACGATTTGTTTTCAAACAGTTCAAATACACAGTCTCTAGTTTGCTGGAGTTGTTACTTTACGTTCCGTGAATCTGATCACACACTTGTTTCTTTACGTTAAGTGAAACTTAAGTGAACGTTACGTCACTTGAAAGTTAAGTTGATCGTGACCCCGGAATAAACATAGTTTAAAGTAGCCAATCTTACAAACATAAAGACTTTTTACTTTCTTACATAGAGAGAAAGTATTGAATAGTGAAAAGGATTTGAGGTGCTAAAATAGTCGAACAGAAATTCATTAACTACAGAGACCAAATGAGTTTATATAACTTTACTAGGTAGAGCTGTCTGGTAGTAGGAGAACAAACAGGAGAGGAAGAAAACACAAATCATCACTAAACTGACATGTATTTCTAACATTAGTTTACATTGGCAAAACTCCTGGATAAATAAAGTATTAATTTATTCTCAACTTTACCAATTAAATATAGTTAATTAAAACTGTTCCTACGCCTTAGTTTAGTCGGAGGCGTGTCTGACTACCTGCACCATCTGATATAAGTCCTATGTAGGCCTACTAGGAGAGTTCAGAAAGTGTAATGGTTCCCCGTTGCCTTCCATACTGAATTTCTATGAGCGAGCGTGAAAAGGTCAACCAAAGTTGCCGGGAAACGTATTTTCACTTACCTTATAGGGTTATTGTACGTGCCACAATCTACATGGGACTGACAGCTCTACTTCCCCTTCGAAGGAATTTTTTCTAAGGATTGTTTATCGTTCAAGTAAAATTCGCTGACTTTGGGTGGGTTTGAACTCAATACCATCAGGCCGTGGACGAATATTTTATCCCAAGATCCAAGGCCGTAGCCGGGGGAGGTTTGGGGGTTCAAAACCCCCCCGAAATTTTATGAACAAAATATATATGGCTTTATTTATGGTTCAAACAATATAAAAATTAAGATACAAGTACAAATTAGGGGGCTGTGTTACCATAATAAAAACACTTCAGAGAGCTTCTAGAGGTTTTTAATATTTAGAAGTTTTCCTAGCCTACGGCAGTTAAGGGGTTATGTTGACACAAAAAACCCTTCAGATAGCTTCTAAAACTGTTTATCATTTAGAATTTTTTTCTAACTTCTGGCAATTGGGGAATATGTCCACCAAACCCCTCCCCCCCCTTCTGAAATTATTGGCTTGCTATGGCCTTGCCAAGACCACCAAGGTTAACGAAATTATGTTTATAACTTGTAATATAATTAAATGAATTTAAATAGTTTAAATTGTTATAGGAACCCTAATGAGGAAAAAAGAACCTCGCATTTCACCAAAGAGTATAAGCTAAATAATAAACACTGTTACAGAAATATATTATTGGTTCTGTGCATTTAAAACTCCACTTTTCTCAAAGCTCTAGCTAAACCCGGGAAATATTAATTTTATAAAATATATTCTTTCAGATAAAAACGGTTTAGTTTTAATATTTCCCCAACATTGCGTTGGTAAGTTATTTAGTATCTCAAAGAGTTGTGAAGATGTGATCAAGATGTGAGAAAATGAGAATCGCCATTTTGTTTGTTATCTTAAATAGTGCCTGGATACGAATTTTAATCAAAATTGTTTGAGCCACTTTAAAGAAAATAATATATTTAACTTTTCGCCCTTAAGTAAACTACCCTATTTTTTATGTTGGATAGTAAATCCCAAGTATCCCCTGGGGAACCTTGTGAAACCCCCTAGATACCAAGATTCAGCCCAATTGTAAAAATGGTTTAGGCTCTAAGCTGAGACACAGACAGAAAGACGACATTGAAAAAAACAATGTTTTGAGCTCAGGGTGTCATGAAACGTCAACATCCATCAACATATCAACTTAGTTGCTTTTTTTCGATCACAATACTTTCTCTCTCCGAGGGGCCCAAAGAAATTAAAAATAACTCTTGTTCAAAAAGAGTAAAATAAATATTTTAGTTTTTTAAAATTAATTAATTAATTAATTAATCTAGCACCGCGTCTTACTACCCGTTTGGGTTATACGCCTAAGTACTAATTAAGCTAATGTGTTAGGAATTGGGAAGATTGAATTTATAGGAAGTGAAAACGCATTTGCGTGGAGGGAGAATGGAAAACCGTCTAGGATAAACCATCCCCAGTTCACCCGACCGAGATTTGAACCTCGATCTCCCCGTTCTCGGCAGTCCATAGCTCAACACGAAACCAGCGTGTTAGCTAGCTACGCCACCGAGGAGTGTTTTTTAATAACTAAGATTTTCTTTTTTCTCGAACCATCGAATCTTTAATATTTTTAAGGATTCAAGCTGTTCTTGAACTGGAAAATTTGAGTGTCCTTTTGATCCTAAAGAAAACACAGGCTTGATTGGTCCTTACGGAACAGAACGTTGAGGATTCCTCCGAGCCGTGTAACCACGAGGAATGTGGCGTGTTCCCCGTATCCCCGTGAAGTTACGACCGCTCAAACCGTGCAATATTCGAGCAATAATCAACACCGCACGTCTTCACATGGACACACCTGCCTGGGAAATGGTGCGAGCGGTAACCGTCTCGGTAGACAACACCGCCTTATGTGCACCATTGAGCACCACCGCGTTTCATCACCCGGCCAGAAAATATGTACTACCGGGAGGAAGGTGAAACAAAGAAGAAATATACTCGCATTTGCATGGAAAAAATATTAAACCATCTAATAAAAAGCACCCTCGGAACATCCGGCCGCGATTTCAAACCCCTACCGGAGCATCCCCGGTGAACTAGACTAGATGAATCTGACGTTTAGTCCGCGTGCCCACCATTGCACGTTAAAGTATTTTTTTCTAGATACAGGAGCACTTCACGTATAATAACACTTTTTTATTTCTCGTCTTTAATGTACGCTTTTGAAACTAAATGAGTAATCAACACACGAATTACAAACTAACTTATTTCTAGAAAGAAAACAACACCCAGTTCTCAGGTCATCAGTTAATATTTGCGAATGAAGAAACCTCACTTTCACCAGTGACACACACCCGAAATGATGGTCACGTGGTACCAGGCAGTGACACACACCTGGACTGATGGTCACGTGGTACCAGGCAGTGACACACACCCGGAATGATGGTCACGTGGTACCAGGCAGTGACACACACCTGGACTGATGGTCACGTGGTACCAGGCAGTGACACACACCCGGACTGATGGTCACGTGGTACCAGGAAGTGATACACACCCATACTGATGGTCACGTAGTACCAGGCAGTGACACACACCCGGAATGATGGTCACGTGGTACCAGGCTGTGACACAACCCGGTTTGATGGTCACATGGTACCAGGTAGTGACACACACCCGGACTGATGGTCACGTGGTACCAGGAAGTGATACACACCCATACTGATGGTCACGTGGTACCAGGCAGTGACACTCAAAGTGTGGTCAATGGACCCCATTAGTGTAAATATGCAGAGAACCTGAAAGGATAGTAGGACGTGGTAGGGGGGAATTATAGCACGACTTACAAGCTAACTTAGCTCTCTAGAGAAGTAAAGTACCCATAGCCCACTCCCCACTACAGCTGTTAATTCATCATTGTGAAAGGGTTAGCCCCAATTTTAACAATAATAGGCCTACATATTTTTTGGTTGTGCTAAGAATCGAGCCCAGAACTCTTAACATTATTGTTTTATTTGACAACAAAGTTTCTTTTAGCACCGCGTCCTACTACCCATTCGGTTTATAAACTTATGTATTAATCACACTAAAGAGCTAGGAATGAGAAAGTTTTAGTTATTAGCAAGTGTGCCCGCAGTTGCGTGGAGAGCGAGTGTAAAACTATTTAGGGAAAACCACCCTCAGTACACCCGACTGGGATATGAACCATCGGCCGTCCAGTCAGTTGCGAGAGCGACGCCTTAGACCGGTGTTCCGCAAACTTTCTAAGTCCATGATTCACTAAACAAGCCTAAATTCTTTTCGGCACACTGTTTTGTTTCGGGTACGTGCCGCGACAGCAGGGAATGGATTACGCACCCAAACCAACGGTTCGACGGTAAATCACAACTATGAACATATAGACTAATTTTCTCCTGAAATAATTTAAAATGTTCCAAGAAGTTATTTTTATGTGTCCACTTCTTTAACATTTAGCAATATTTCGTTCACAATTAGTAATGTTGGTGAACCATAACCCTAACTTTGCGCGAAAAATTTTGATTTGGTCAGATGTATTTATTATTATTATTATTATTATTATTATTATTATTATTATTATTATTATTATTATTATTAGTACCGCGTCTTACTACCCGTTCGGGTTATACGCACTTACGCTAATGTGTAATGGTAGGATGATTGTGAGATGAAATGGAGGACCTACAGTTTAACGTGGAATCCGAACCACGGTGGAGGCCTGGCATTCCTCACATTCACAAGTTGTGCAGATGTATTTAAAATACTGCGGTCGACAAACGGCTGCCGCTAGTAACAACTTTACTCGTGTTCTAATTGAACATCAATGCGTGACGCTATGGCATTAGACCATGTGACCGGCGAATCGGTTTGATAAGATACTACTGTCTTTATTTAACATGTGAGGATAAGGAAGATAGTTTTAAATTAAATTGGCTCCCATTAGCATCGGGAGAGGAGGGTAAAACCACAGAGAAAAATCAAATTTGGAAAACCACCCTTCGTGCATCCGGTTTAGATTCTAACCTCATACCTTAGTCTAGGCTATCCAGTTTATTGAGAGAGTGATGCCTTAACCCATGCGACCATTGATGCACGGGTAACTTTTGTCTCTCAACAGCCAGATGCTCTACCGATGGAGCTAATTATCTGACAAACTTCAGATCAGCTGTTTATATTCGTCCTGAACTTACTCTTGATGCGGTGAAAGTATTATAACGTAATTGTTTTGATGTATGGATTAGAACCCAGTTCATTCATGGGAACTATATTTTAGTAGAACGAACAACACGTGTATCCCAAACATCTCGCTTATATTAGCTGAAGATAAGGCCTTTTATTGCAGTGGGAAAATTACACTCAGTGAAATATGCAAGTTTCTGAGACATAATAAACTTACAATAAAATGATGGATAAAAAAACATCGAATAATTATATATAATTTTTAATTAAAAATATCCTAGTTGCAAAAATACTTCCCCGGTTTAGAAGCTCCATTCGACTCAAGGTGTATAGCCTATAACCAGGTATTTTGCAGGTATAACTAATCGTGTGGATTGTTAGATAGGACATAAGTGGAACGAGCACGTCCAAAGTGACATGTTTGTGTTAGGCATGCAGCTAAACTGCGTGGTTTATAGAGACTGGAACCTCCTGAATATAGTGGAATGTGAACAACAAATACATAAAGCACCCTGGCAGTTCAACAGTTCACTTGGAGTCTCGTTTTTGACGGTCTAGGACAACTGGGTGCCGCCAACCAAGCGCGGCAAACTGGGCGCTGGCAAGATCGGGTGCCAAGACAAATGGGTGAAGCGATTCGGTTGTTTTTCTAAAAATTGGTATATTTGTGACCCGCTTTGGTGATCAAATAGTCTAACGCGTCACTCTCGCAATAAATTGGACTGCCTATGATGGGGAGATCAGAGTTATAATCCCGCCCGGGTGAAATAAGGGTGGTTTTCCCCTAATGGATTCCACCCTACCTCCACGCAAACTTGAGTAAATTCTCTCTAAATTCCACCTGCCTTACCCCTTACACATTTGCGTAATTAGTATAGAAGTACTCGTTTATAGGCGGATCGGTAGTAATACATGGTTCTAAAATAAAACAAAACCTTGCAGGGTTACACTTTGACCCTTTTGTTTTATAAGCTACACCATAGTAGAATAATGTAAGATAAAATTGATACCTTAAACGATAAACAAAGGGTACCTTAAATCCTATCCAACCCCATTTGCCCGTTTATGGATTCATTCACGGTGACTATTGCGCAGCCAGTCCACGCATGCCACATAAACTAGCGTCCTCCACGTAAATAAACCACCCAGCCATTGTGGTAGGTTACTTACAGCATGTGTTGAATGCAGCTTGCGCCGTCAGGCACGACGCACTGTCTCTAGACGATGTGGTGCGCTGCCGAGAAAAAAACAACCGACAAGTCATTAAGGCCATGTCTCGGTAATTTATAAGTTTCACCACAATATGGCTTCCGTGTAGTATTCGTTCTGCGACATGTTTTTAACACCACGTCTGTTCAACACGACCTGACACGATCATGTGAAGCGACAGGATTTATGATCGTGCGGGCCGTAGCGAGACTGATGCTGTTCTCATTTCATTGAAACACTTCCTAACCTCTCATTGTTCATTTCTCAAAACGACAGGTTACAAAAATACTTTAACAAAATGAGCTACTTTACTACTTCTCTGTGTAATCTCTACTCATTTTATATCAGGAGCAGTTTCTTTGTTTTATCATAAAGACATCTTATTTTTATAAACAAGAAAAGATTGAAAAATAATTTAATGATTTACACCTTAACGTAAGCTGTGTATGTTGGTTTTTCTATCGCTTCTTACTACCCTTCTGAGATATCTTAATTTAATTACGCTTTTGGAGTAGAGAGGATGAAGGTAGAAGTGAGAGGAAATGTACTTGCATTTGCAAGGTGAATGAGAAACTATTTAGGAAAAATAAATCTTGGTAAACCGAATGGGGTCCATACCCCAACCTACCCGTCAACATCAAACCAGAATATATGAGTTGGACATTTAGTGCGCATGCCCAACAATAGGGTTAATTTCACAAGTAATTAGCTTTTCGGTCAGACCGGGAGTCAAAACTGGGAATCCTTGGATAAAAAAATTAACATGTCTCCGACTGAACCAAAATGCAAGGCAAGAATAAAATAAAAATAGACTGTATTCAATACTGGGTTACAAGGAAAATATTATACTTAGGTTATTTTACAAAACTAGGATTGAGAGAGAAAATAAAAGTATTGTGTTAGATTAAATTTATCTGTGTTTCGTAACTCTGATTATACATTAGTATGTATCTTACTAGCATATAGATCACAACTTTATTAAATTAATTGTCTCGAAAAGCAGTATCCCGTATTGGGGGG